>CATIWO010403324.1:0-13231 GCA_949673435.1 Macaranga tanarius
TTAATACTTTACTTGCTTGAATGTAATGATATATAAATGAATGTGCATGGAATCTATCTATATGTAATTATGATATTATGGATTATATATCTTGAGTATGTGTATGGTTTGTTTGAGGCCACGTGTTGCGGGTCTCACAATTATTTTCTCCTGCACTACTTTGTCCTGTAATTTGAGGTCCCTTAGCATTCTTCCTTACTGGACAATCTCTAATAATATGCCCGAATCGACTACAATAATAACACACAATTACTCGAGATCCCCAATATTCTCCAGAATGGAATCTTCCACATTTGTTACATGTAGAGGAGGATACGTTGTCCATCGATTTACTTCTCCCTCCATCTCTTCGATTAACTGATCTTCCAATTCCTTTACTAGAAATACTCCCTGCTACTTTATTAGATCGGCTTATCCCTCTTCCTCTAAAGTTACTTTGTTGGAAACCAGAACCCCTAACGGATGATCCTCCCCCGGTTCTCACTGAAGGGGTAAACACACCGGTAGTCCTCTTCTTTTTAGCTTCTAATGCATTCCTTTCCAATATAATTTCCTCTGCTCAGATTGTTGTCTCCAACAAAACTCTATACGTGGGTGGCTTCACCACTATCTTTTCTCGAATTTCAAGATTCATCCTCCTCTCAAACTTATTCCTCTTTAGTTCATCAGTAGCTACCTCTTCAGGTGCGTATTTTGATAGCCTTACGAATTGAACTTCATAATCGGCCACAGATAGGTCATTTTGCTTCAACTCGAGGAATTCGAGCTTCTTCTTATCCTTGTACACAACTGGCATATATTTATCGGTGAATGCTTGCAAAAAAATTGCCCAAGTTAACATCATTGGCACATTCCTGCTTCTTGGCACTGTCTCCCACCAATCCAAGGCATCTTGTTCAAATAATGACACCACATAGCTTACCCTTTTTTCAGAGGTGTACTCGAATCGATCTAACACCCTTTCAGTACTTCTCAACCATTCTTCAGCTACCATTGGGTCGGTGGTCCCTACAAAAGCTTTAGCACCCTGTTTTCTAATCTTCTCATAATTCTCATCAAGAGTGCCTTCATTCAATTTCTGAGCCATTTCCCTTATAGCTTGTACAAACTCTTGCATAAAATGTGGGTAAGGAACTTATGGAGGAGGAGGTTGTGATTGGGATTGTTCCTGTTCACCTAATGCATACATAGGAACTTACCTATTAACTGACTCAGACGACTCTTCCGGGCCAATAGGAGGTGCTTGGTGCTCTTCCATCCTAAGATATGCAACGCACATCAACTATATGTCATCTCTGACTTATACGTGATATGCCATGAATGCATCATATTTTCATATCCCAAGGGAATCTAATTCTTGCTCTGATACCACTAAATGTGAGATCCACAATATGTGGCGTCAATCAAAACCATACACATACATTACTTACCAAACATATTATTCATACAAGCAAGTGAAACAATTGATAGATTAAACATAGTAAATATTTTTTTGTTAGAAAAATCTATAACAGAGAACTGGTGCTCGCCAATATTTAGTGGCAGCAGGGAGACTGGCATTCGCCAACCACTGGCGCTCGCCAGTGTCTGGAACCAGCCAGGGACTGGCGATCTCCAATCAACTGGCGCTCGCCAATGCCTGGAGGTAGCCCCTACTTTGCTTTAATATGGAACCTTCTTAAAACTATACTCCATTTGCATTGCACACACAACATACTTCTACGACAAATGTTTTTCATAATATAGCACAAAATTACTTTTCCAAATAACATACATATGTTTGCATGCTCTCAACCATATGCATAAACTTCACAATCCAATACTCAAATGTACATTACATAGTGTATTCTCAACACAAACATTACATATAGTTAAAATATTCATAACATCATCACCAAATGCAAGTGATGTATGACGATGATAATGAGAGATGATTTCACCAAGCACACCTCGAGCCCTTCAATGAAAACTATATGTGCAAGGTTCAAGCTCTGACTAACTATTTTCTGAAAAATAGTTGCAAAGAGGTGAGCTTGTGACTCGATAAGCAATTACTAATATAATTATACATATATCACTTCTCAAGAACCAATTAAGCACACAAATATAACAAGTGTTTAAGATTCGAGATTCAAACACAAATTATATCCTTCATTCCAACACATACCGATTATTTGTAAAAATCACATGAAACATATATGAATCATATATCAGACATATATATGAGATACACGAGATTTAACTTACCTTTAAAAGCATTCCTCATACATACCAATTCATTCATAGCAATATAATTCTCATATTTAAGAGAATCAATATATATATATATATATATATATATATATATATATATAACATTACATTAATATTTACTTACTCAAAAGTGCTTTCAACTCTTTCAAAAGAAAAGCCTCTCCTAGTGAGTGGTGTCTCCAATATCCTTATCAACTCCTACACATAATCATACATCAATTCACAAAGCAAAGATGACACTTGCACTCAAATGCAACTAGGTGCAACTCCATGTTTAAGGTTCAATGTATCCCAATATTGCCCACACAAATCCAATGACCATGAATATTCTATTGAAGCTAGTAATATGAGTCTACTACCAATTTCAATTGGAATTACTCGATTCAGACAAGTATAGAATTAATTATGGATTTTTGAATCCATTTGGGCAAAACAGGGCTGTCAACGTGAGCAATAATATTTCCAGCCCTATTAGACCCTCTTAACAACAGATTCAGTCCAAGCTTAAAACATAAAAGTTATAGAGGACTCTTTGAAGTTTTTGGGAAATCCAACCATGCTCAAATCAGAGCTCTATAGTTAAAGTTATGGTAAAAACACTAGGACTAATGAAAATGGAAAACAGAACACGAATTTACAACATCAAGAACTAACTTCAAATAACAAAATACATGCATAACTTACCTAAATAATGCTCCAATAGCTTATGGATTTCCTATAGCTTCCAAAAATTATTGCTAGATGAGTAGAGTAAGTAGGGGTGAGCATGGTCCGGTTTGGTTCGGAGAATGCAATTCTCCGGAATTGCTCCATACTATTAGAGATTTAAAAATTAAGGCTCTAGAATTGCTCCAAATTTTCGGTTCGGAATAGTTCGGAGATTAAAATTTTCGGTTCAATTCGGTTCGGAAATCGGTTCTTCTCCGAATTAAAAATTTTGGTTCAATTCGGTTCGGATATCGGCTTTTCTCCGAATTAAAAAAATAAATAAAGATATAATTCAAATCAAATTATTAAATTACAAACCATTTCATAATTTTATTATAAAATTAAATAATTTTTAATAGTTTTATTTATCATTATTTTTTATTATGAAAATTTTATCAACATATACATAGTATACTCTAATATACCATACAATTATTAAATATTTTTATAAAAAAATTTATATAAATAATATATATCATAGAATAATAATAACCCTATAACTATTAAAAAGTATATTACATTAAAATTTTATTATTGAAGATAAATTTAAATTTTTCAACATAAATTATATTATAATATTTTGAAATGCTATTTACTAATTTAATATTTATTTAATTGTGATTTAAAATAATTTAATTAATGATTGAAATTTTTTATTTCAAATAATTAAATTGATATTAATTATTTTAGGTTAAATGTTAAATTAGTAATTGTTGGTCTCTGGCCCTTGCAACAGTGAAAATAAAGCATGCCAGGTGTATGAGGTACACCAACCTAAGGGATCTGACCTCTATCATAGACTTTTACGTAAGTTAAGGGACCTAAGCTTACTGGGTTTTTAAACCAACTGTAAAGTGATGAATAGTTACGTTTAATACTGATGATGCCAAAACAAAGAAAGAAAATAAAAAATTTAAATAAAATGACTATAGGAAACTAGAAAATCTCTAAAAGAAATAAAGGGCTCCATTGGAATTGATAAGAAATTAAACTATTAACAATGTTTGATTGCATCAAAAAGAACAGGACATTGAAAAAAAAAACTAAATTGAAAAAGTAGAGTTGAAGTTCTGTAGATTTTGCTGTGTTGTTTGGATGATTTTTTTTGGTTGTCCTCTTTTCTACATGAAGAAGGGTTCTTTTATCCATGGAGTAGGTAACTTCTATCTTGCCCACTACTGCACGTTCCTTATCTTTGAATTTCAACTCCCTCAATCGTGTATATTATCTTCTTCTATCAGTATCCACTCTTTACCGATAACCAATCTTGGATAATTAGTTAATCAATTTGGGTCATGGGCCTATAATCTGTATAGGCTTTACAATTTTTAATTTTAGGTCTAAATAAATGCCCCCTGCATATAAATGGCTTATAGAAGCCCATTTATATGCATATATGTTCGACCTTTACTGCTTCTTGACGAAACTCTGATAGAGATCCTTGACTACAAAGACAACTATTAGAGAGACCCTTATAAAGATCCTTAACTATGAAGAGAATTCTTATTAGAGAACCTTGTAGAGATCCTTGACTATGAAGAGAATTCTTATTGAAGAACCTTATAGAGATCATTTAGCATTGAACAGAATTCTTATTGTAGAACCTTGTAAAGATTTTTTGCATTGAAGAGAATCTTGGTGGAAACTTTTGCATATGGTTCTCCCTATTGCTGTTGCACTTCACCTGTATGTTGCTAGTGATCTCCTCTCTTAAGTGGTAGTAATTGTTGCTCTAATAATCATAAAGGTAACAGTTAAAGAAGCTCTCCTTAGTTAAACATTAAACAACAGCTCCATGATAAATTTTTTAGTGACGGCAACCTAATTTAGTTTCTTGTTGGCTTTGTTGGTGTGCCCAACTTTCATCAGCGGCGAAGACCTTAACCATACGAGATTGACTATATCTCCAGTACTAAAGGACTCCATTTTTTCCTTGATAGTAATAGCTCCTCTCATTTTAGCATTACTTGGTGCTCCAACGGCAACATCGACAAGTACTCTTCCATCGAACGTTAAGCTAATAGCTTTACTGCTCCCTGGATTGGTAATGACAAAAGAGACTAGATCTCCTTCCTGATCTGTTTAAGGTGATCTTCCTCCTTATTGACCAATATCTAATATGATTTAGCAAATTTATAGGAGCACTAATACTATAATAAATTATCTTTGATTCTCCTTGACAGTCTGCTTGACTTGAACTTATTTGTGATCTTTATCGTGGCTGATTTTTTTTAGAACTTAGAAAGTAAAAACAATAATCCTCAAATAAATAAGGTGGACGAGATCCCTACCTCATTTTATTGAAAAACTACTAAAAATATGTACAAGAAAATAGGCCCTAAAGCCTATAAATAGGAAAAACTCTCTAAATAGTCGTAGTTCGACTTTACATCATTTAGTACAATAGGAGTTCTTCCTATATGGCCGTGATGATGGCCTTATATTAGTATTTATCTTTTCATCATTTCCTACATAATGGGAAACACATTGCCCATTAATGCTTCTTTAGTTGTTAATAAGGGATCAAAGATCAAACGTTACAGTATTGACGAAAGCCACTAAAGGAAAGGGATCCCCATCTACTAATGTTGTTTCTTTTCTTTCAGAGAACTTTAATATCCCCTTGTTAATCCTGTCCTGCACCATATTCTTGAACACCCAATAATTATTAGTTGAATGATTATAGAAATCATGATACTTATAATAGTCTTTACACTTTAGCTTCTCCTTTGTTGGGGCTTTATAGTTTGTAGGAAAGGTGATAAATTTTTCTTTCACCAGATAATCAAAGATCTCCTCTGTCTTTGACACCTCAAATGTATATTGTGGTTATATGCTAGAAGACTGTGACTTCTTCCATAGCTCTGGTGTTTTCTTTATAAGAAGAGTACATACATATAATCCATGTGTAGAAAGATCTGCAACAACCACTTCTTGATTATGGATCTCTTGGAAATAAGTCCATATAGTTGATTTCCTCATTTGGTTCTTTTCACGAAGGAGATCTTCATACTCTGCCACCTTTGCTGATAACTTATAGAAATCTCTAAACTCCATTCCTTAGAATTTCTTTCTAAGCTCAATATTTAGCACCCTTTGAGCTATCTTCATGTACTCAATTTCTGGTAGGAAGATCTTGCATCGATTCCTCATCTTTTTGAATCGAGCAATAAAGGAATCAGTATTTTCTTCAGGTCTCTATGTCATCCTGGATAACTCAGCAACACAGACTTCGGACTCCATCCTGAAGAACTGAGTATGGAATGCTCTCTCCATTTCCTGCCATGTAAATATAAAATTTCTTGGCAATGTTGTATACCAAGTGAAAGTAGTACCAGTTAGTGAATTTGGGAACAATCTCAATTTAAAATTACATAAATTATCATAATTTGCAAGTTCTCCACACTGTATGGTGAACTTTACAATATGTTCCAGTGTAGACTGTGATTCCTCTCTAGAGAATAAAGAGAACTCTGGAATCCCATAACCCCTAGGATAGGGATTATCATGATCAATTGCCTCAGGATAAGGTTTGTAGAACTCTGGTCGGCTGATCTGCCTTAGGCCAGGACTATATAACTCCAGCACTACCTCTCTCACGGCCTCCATATCTACTAAAGCGTGGTTTCAAGGAACATAGTATTGGGGGAACTATTGGATCCCTCTGGTCCTTCTTACTACCATAGCCCCCGAGTTTTGATGCATATTACCATCATATTCATATAAGTTAGGATGCACACCATGGTTAGTGTTAGCATAAATATGATGAAAGAGTGTTGGCCTGCCATTAAGGCGACCATTCTAAATAACCTTGGGTGTTGTGGGTATCTCCTCCCTTTTGTATGGAGGTGTGTATTTTTATCTCTCCTCTATATTGATATGGACTGAGCTCTTATGATAATCCAAAGGATTGCCCCCCAAGTTCTTCAGGCTGTGTATTAGCCTTAAATGGAGCCTCAGTATTTGCATTCTTGGAGCCCCGTTGACCCACACTAGCAGTCTGTTGAAGATGGTGATCTAGTTTGTGGGAGAACACTTTCTGACTTGCCTCTATAGTTTTCACCACAGACTCCATGAATTTAGACTACATCTCTATGAACTTGAGTTGTGCCTCCCTCTGCTCTTGAAAGAAATCCTCCAGAACCTTTTTGAAAAAGTTAGAACTCTCTGTTTTAATTGCTTTCCCAATATCAAGACCTGTTGAGAGTGGAGCACTTTCTGTTACTTGATCTTGAATGTACTTTTCAAAATTCTCTACCATATGGGGACCAAAACCTTCTAGCCCTACTTTTGTAGGCACCTCCTCCAGATCCTGAGATCCGGTACTGTCTTTCTCCATAAAACTCCTTGTTCTTGGTATTTCAGCAATGTCCCACCGAGCATGCGAAAAAATAATGTTTGTCTCTGGCCCTTACAACAGTGAAAATAGAGCTTGCTAGGTGTGTGAAGTACAACAACCTAGGGGATCTGACCTCTATCAAAGATTTTTACGTAAACTAAAGGACCTAAGCTTACTAGGTTCTTAAACCAACTATAAAGTGATGAATAGTTACATTTTAATACTGATGATGCCAAAACAAATAAAGAAAATTAAGAATTTAAATAAAATAATGACAGGAAACTAGAAAATCTCTAAAAGAAATAAAGGGCTCCATTGAAATTAACAAGAAATTAAACTATTAACAATGTTTGATTGCATCAAAAAGAACAGGACATTGAAAAAAAAAAACTAAATTGAAAAAGTAAAGTTGAAGTTCTGCAGATTTTACTGTGTTGTTTGGATGATTTTTTTGGCTGTCCTCTTTTCTGCATGAGGAAAGTAACTTCCATCTTGCCCACTACTGCACGTTCCTTATCTTTGAATTTCAATTCCCTCAATCGTGTATCTTATCTTCATCTATCAGTTTTCACTTTTTACAGATAACCAACCTTAGGTAATTAATTAATCAATTTGGGTCATGGGCCTATAACTTGTATCGGTTCTAGTTCTGGTTCTTCGGTTCGGTATAATTCGGGGTAGTCCTGGATGGATCTCAGCTTGGAGAATTCAAAATTTCTAGACCCGTTCTAATAAAATTTTTTGAGATAGTTCGATTCAGAGAAAGTCAAACAGTCAACGGAGTTTTTTAGTTCGATTTTTCGGAACAGTTCGGATTCTCTAAAACCCGTGCTCAGTCCTAATTGCATCATGCAAAAAAATTGTCATAATCTCTATATATATAAGGCCTGGATTCTATCAACTTCTTTTTTTTTTCCCACCAGATAATAATTTATTTTTATTTAAGTTGTATCATTTTCATTAAAAATAATTAATAATAAAAAAATTATTTTTAATTAAATTTAAATTACTAAATTTAATAATGTAAAATAAATTAAAATAATTTTAAATTATGATTAGTAATTAAATAATTATGAAATTTATGTTTATATATTTAAAAAATTATATTAGTGGAGTTTAAGTTTTAAAGTCCGCTTCTAAATCATTTTTGGTAATTTTTTTGAATAGAGATAGTACAATTATACAATTATGATTGATTATTTATTATATATTTCTTACAAATAATTTAAATCACTAGAATATAATATAGAGTATATAAATATATTTAAAAATAAACTATATCCTTAATAATAATTTATATATTAGTAGCAGTCATTAGTAATATTTTATAAAATTATCCACATTTACCAATGATCAGCTATTAGTAAGTAAAAATTGCAATACTTGCACTTGACCCATATTTTTCTTATTAGCGAGCTTAAAAGATATGCTATCTCAATAAAAAAAAAAGATGGAAACTGGAGGGTATCTTTATTAATTTGGATTCCACTAAGCTTGTTCTCTTGCTCTGCTATTTCAAAAAGGGATGAGAGACCTGTATTGATATTAGGTAAGAGAAAGATAAGGAGACAAGGCCGGTGTCTGCTTAATATAGGTCACAAGTAGGGGAAAAGTAAAAAAAAAGAAAGAATTTGGACGAAAACCATGTAAGAAAATTAAATATGATACAGTTAAAAGATATCCAAGAAGTGTAAAAGTGTAATTTAAACATAATGTTATTAAGAAAAATATTCAAGTCTTCTTACAAATAATTTTGTTGGATAATATACACCCATGACTTAATCTGTTTAAGTTTTAAATTGGGTATAAAAGACTCATAATAGAATTCTATTTTCTACTCTTTTAATGAGTATGGGTTTTATACCTTGTACGTAATACAACCCAAATACCTACGTTACAATTGACAGAGAATATATAGAATTTTCTCTCTCTCTACACACCAAAAATACTCTTTGTATTTTTCTCCTATCCTTGTTCATCTCAGTGATACTTAGATTGTGAAGACAATAGCCTTTGCTCCAGTAGTCAAGGCTTCGATCAACATATTTACTATGGTTTCTGCTGTAGGAGAAAATGGTCAGTAATCTATATCTCTTTATGATTTATTATTCCTCCCTCGTTTCCTTTTATTGGTATCAAAGCATGTCTTCATGATTCAGTACCATTGGCATGATATTGTTGAAAATTAAATTGAAAAATATTATTTTCGTCCATTAGTTTATACACTACAATTTATAAAAATCTGTATTTTTTTGTTCTGTAGTACATATACATATTTTATTTTTTAATTTAATGTGAAAAAAATTGATATCACTATTAAGGAAGGGGTATTTGTAAGTTTTGACCTTACCAATGAGACGACGACATCCGAAAATCCTCCACCGATAAAAGTACAGACGGCTGAATCTGCCGGGAAGGCGGCGCGTGGCTTGCACGCATCACCGTCGGCCAGTGGAGCAAAGGCTTCACTCACACATCAACGGGACACGTGGCTTGAGCTGATTGGGTAGCTCAAGCCATGCGGTTCAATAAACTTCTGCCATGTGGGCAGAAGCCGATGAGTTAGCATCACGTGGCAGATGATGTGTCTACCATGTTAGCCAATATGACCTATCAAGGAATGACACGTATCTGCCACGTAGCAAACATGTTAGCAAGCATGTGACACATGGAGATGACGTGGCCGCCGTATCAACATTTAGGACTAGTAGCATGTCGACACTAAAGGGAATGGAGAATCAAAGCAACCAAATATGTGGAATTTTAAAATTTTTAGAAGCATGCAACACTTGCACTAAGTTTGAATCCATTCATGCTCCAAGAACTAAATCACATGCACTTTACACAACTAAACATGCATCATGAAAAATATTTTATCAATAAGCAAAGTAGTCATGTAATCATATTACAAGTCCTACATACTAAGAGTTAAGTAACACTTATGATACTCCTTAGTAAGAAGAAAACTCGACAAGCTTTGGATGTTGAATCTACTAGCTCTGAGTTTCCTAAACGTGAAACCTCTAGCTTGAGACACACGATTTGCTTCAAGTGATGATCTTCAAGATATATCAAGCTCTCCACATAAGCCTCTCTTGAATAAGACCTAAGAGCTTGTGAAAGCTTCTTCAATCTTGAAGATATAGAACTTAGTGTTTGCCTCTCAAGGATGATGGTGTAGAGAGATATCACAACTCTTGTGATGTAGAAAGGTTCACTATTGAACAAAGGAAGAAGGAAGACTCTCTTTCTTTTCTTTTGGTTTGATTAGAGTAACCAAAGCCCTCTCTTTTCTCTCTTGGCTGAAAATTCTAGCACAAAGTTGTCTTCAACTTTTCTTTTGCTTGTTATTTAATAAGCCATTGGTGTCTTCATAGTCAAGTCTTGCAACTATTGCTAGTCACCATTCTAAGTCTTCATTCCAAGTTAATGAAAAACTTGGAATTCTACAACCTTGACCAAAGAAGCCACCCATCTTTTAATTGGCTAGTTTGGTTGGATGGATATCTCCATCCCTATTCCAATTCTATTAACACTTAATGAGCTTGGACTTGGGCTTGGGCTTGGGCTTCTCTACACTTAAAGATGGCCCAATCCAATCCAAACAATTAATGGGCTAGATTAAACTCTTTAATCAAAACCCAATCCATATAAATAACAAGTGGACTAGTTCAAACTCTTTAAACTAAGTCCAATACCAATGGTCCATCACATAGACCAAGTCCATCATCCACAACACACATGGTCCATCTCATGGCCATGTCCATATATATATATATATATATATATATATATATATTTGGAAGGCTAATATTAATTTAATCTTTAAATTAATATCTCATATTAAATTAAGCTTAAATTAATATTTGCTTAATTGTAATAAAGTTCCAATCTTTGAATTTGGATTTCGGGATATGCTAGATCTCTGCATATGCACAAATCTAATTTAATTAATTAATTAAACTCTTTAATTAATAATCAAATTAATGTTAACCATCACAAGTGCAACCCTTATATGTGTGACTTACTAGGTTCAAGTCTAAATGGCAATGGGAAATGATATTAACACTTAATATCATGGAAACACCTTTCTATACTGAATGTGAAAATCCTAATGTATTACATTTAGTTCCCATAAGTCGTGAGTGACCCCCAGCATAGATATCACAACTACCTAATTAGAAATGAATGCTATATGTAGATTCACAAGAACCAAAGAATATAATTACCGTGCACTGAATATCCCTTCATTACAAGATCCTGATATTGGCTAGAATTAAGGTTTAGTTAAACTCTAATTGCCTCAATCATATAACCTCATATTAAGTTCAATTCTTGATAAAATACGACTACTACTAGAAACTCTTTTCTAGAACAAAAATTCTTTCTCGGTAAGTTGAGTTTGACCTGGCCAGGTACTTATTCATCAAGAATAATTTAGATAGCATAGGATCTTATTCCGGTTCACTCCAGGTAATGAATTCCATCTTGGCTAATCACTCATCCTTACATATAACTAACTAGAGCCACCACACGCCATATATCCATACATGGCTAGCATAGGTATGTAAGCGGTAACAAACTCTAACCAATCATATGTGGATGACCGTGTCGCCTTAGGTCAAATGACTATATGCACAATTATATCCAAGATTGTGATTGTTGATAAAAGTGAATTCCCAAGCAATCACAAATCTTGTGTCACTATTCGATCCACTCATCATATGATTATCCACATATCTATTCTGATAACACATATCAAGTAGCATAAGACTTACTATCTCCCACTATCAGTATCACACACCGATCAAGGAAAATAGACAGAGATGATAGTCTAGAGATTAATACTACCTTTATATTAATCTACCAACTATGAACATTTATAGTATATGTACTAAATGAGTTTGTCACTTATATTATCAACTCTTAATAATAAACTCATTTAACATAATACTAAAGGTAAATATTCAAATAAACAAACACTTTATCTAAAAGAATATTTTATTGCCAAAGGGATTAATATACAATGTTTACATACAAAATGATTCTAGGACACATCTATATTAACAATCTTTCACTTGTACTAGTGTCATTTGCTATAATATCTAAAACCCATTTTCTTAAGATGGTGGTCTAACTGTAGCTGAGTAAGCGCCTTAGTGAGTGGATCAGCTATATTGTCGGCTGAAGCTACCTTTGCACGAGCACATCGCCCTTCCTAATAAGTTCCCTAATAATATGGAAGCACTTTTTGATGTGTTTGGATTTCTGGTGAGACCTCAGTTCCTTTGCCAAAGCAATGGCTCCATTATTGTCACAAAAGAGAGAAACTACCGACTCAATGGAAGGAACAACACCTAGTTCGGAGACAAACTTCTGAATCCAAACAGCTTCCTTAGCAGCATCTGATACGGCTACATACTCGGCTTTTGTAGTGGAATCAGCAGTGATACTCTGCTTGGAACTCTTTCAGCTCACTGTACCTTTATTACAAGTAAAGACAAACTTGGAGATAGACTTTCTATCATCCACATCTGACTGGAAGTCAGAATCTGTGAAACTCATAATTTGTAAGTCACTTCCTCTATAAGTTAAAACTAAATTCTTAGTTCTTCTCAAGTACTTAAGGATAGCCTTAACTGCCACCCAATACTCTAAGCCTAGGTTGGATTGAAACCTGCTAGTTACACTAATAGTATAGGCAATGTCTGGTCTAGTACACAATATAGCATATATTAGGCTTCATATAGCTGAAGCATAAGGAACCTTAGCCATCTCCGCCATTTCCTCAGATGTTTTGGGAGACATCGTCTTGGAAAGGTGGATGCTATGCCTAAATGGTAACAATCCTCTCTTGGAATCAAGCATGTTGAACCTCTTCAATACCTTTTCCAAATAAAGACTTTGAGATAAACCTATTATTCTCTTCGA
>CATIWO010403347.1:0-11108 GCA_949673435.1 Macaranga tanarius
AAAAATTCTTAAATAGAAAACCCTAAACCTAATCCTAATATAAAAAGGAAATTACGAAAAAGTCCAAAAAAAAAACTAAAACACATTTTTCGAGGCATAAACGATGGAATTTGGCCAAAAAACGCGGACCTCACTTTGTGATTTTTGATCCTTGGCCCGTTTCCAATGAAATTAGGCTCTAAATTTACCAAAATCCGACATTCCAAAGTTGCCCAAAATTACAAAACTGCCACTACTGCAATTTTTCATAATTTTCCATGAATGCGCATGCTTGTTCATCAACGCGTCCCGCATCAAAAAAAAAACTAAAACACATTTTTCGAGGCATAAACGATGGAATTTGGCCAAAAAACGCGGACCTCACTCTGTGAGTTTTGATCCTTGGCCCGTTTCTAATGAAATTAGGCTCTAAATTTACCAAAATCCGACATTCTAAAGTTGCCCAAAATTACAAAACTGCCACTACCGCAATTTTTTCGTAATTTTCCATGAATGCGCATGCTTGTTCATCAACGCGTCCCGCATCACATGTCAATGCTTACTCCCTCATTTTGCATTTGTTTTTCCTCTTACAAATCCTTTTCATTTTCAATATGTATGTAGTTTGGTAGGTTACCCGGATGTAGATTCCTCGTCTGAATGGAATGAAACATTCTGATTTCTTGGTTATGTTCCTGGGAAGAGCATTGCTCAGGTGAGGTGGATTTCTTTATCTCGTCTCCGTCTTTTAATCTTGGAAAGATCTCATTTTACATTATCTATATCCATGCAGGATCTCACTACAGTTGTTCCTCGTCTTGATAGAGTTGGAGCAGATCTCTTGGGGGTAAGTTGCCATGTTTTTTCTATCGGTTGTTGAGTTTTTTTTTTTTCTGTTGAATGTTTGATTTTCATTCAAATTGTTTAGTTGAGATTTTTTATTTCTTTTAGGTGTTTGATTTTCACCTAGATTGCTTAATTGTTTAGATTGATGCTTAAGTAGAATTCCCTACCATTTTTTAAATTATTTTTTATGGGAAAAGGTACATTTTTGCCCTTAATGTTTATATTGAGGAGCACACCGGCCCTCAAACAAATTTCGGTCTCGTGTAAACACAAAAATTCAAAAAAACTAAGTTTCAAAGCCCCTTATTTAATGGCAATCAAACTGTTTTAAATCACCATTTATTCTTTATACTAAAATATAATTTTTTAATACAAAAAATATCATTTAAAATTGCATAATTTTTCTTTTTTCTTTCATTCCTACGCTCTTTTTCATCCTTATCCTTTTTTCATCACTTGTATATAACAAAATAATATCAAATAAATATCTTCGTTTTATCCAATTATCTCTCTTTCAATTCAAATCCCGTTGCAAATCATGCTACTTCTCACCCTTCATCTTTTTCGTGTATCGTTGGTCCTACCTCTTCCATGCTTTTTTTTTCCTTGTAGACTTCTCTCGTTTACATCTCGGTCCGTCGTTGCTTCCCCAATTCAAAAAAGACAATTAGGTAACAAAATGGAAGTTTGTTGTGGTTAAGAATTCCATGCTCACAATGAGAGCCAATGAGTTCTGATGCACCCTTTGCAGTTTTTCACATTCACCACCATTGGCGTATCAATAGCAGTAGCATCCTTTAAACCAACTAGCTCAATGAGATCTTGGATATATTTATGTTGATTTAAGAACAATCCATGATCTTGAGAGTGAACTTCCAGCCCCAAAAAATATGTGAGATGCTTCATTTGAAATGTACTAGTCAACATATTTGAAGCTTATTGATCCGCCCATTGTCATTACCAATGATGATAATATCAACATAGACTAAGAGAAAGACCATACCAATGGTTGTCATGTGAAAGAAGAGTGAGGAATTATATTAACTTTTTGTGAAAGAGAAAGAATACTACGAAACTTCTCAAACTAGGCTCTAGGTGTCTGCTTCAACTCATACAAAGAGCGTCTTAGCTTGCAAACTTCATAAGAAGCCATCATTGACATACCGGGTGGAAGTTTTATTAAATTTCTTCCTTAAAGTCCCCATTCAAGAAGACATTTTTTACATTCATTCGATGTAAAGGCCAAGATTTAGAGGATACAACAACAAAAATGGTTCTGATCGTGGTCATCTTAGTAACTATGCGAATGTTTCTTCATAATTGAGGCCATATTCTTGTTTATTGCCAATAGCAACCAATTGAGCTTTTGTATTTATCTAGAGAGCCATGAGACTTGAGTTTCACAATATAGACCCACTTACTACTAATGGGCTTAACATTTGGGGGACAAGAAATAATGTCCCAATTATGGTTTTTCGCAAGTGCTTGACGTTCTACTTATATGGCTTGTTGCCAACACCCATGTTTCATAGCCTGCTTATAACAAGTGGGAATGGAAATAGAAGACAAGGTAGTGGACATAGCCATAAGGGTTGAAAAACCATACCGTTAAGGAGGTTTGTGAGGTCTAGAGCTTCTACGAAGAGGAGTTGGGTCATTGGAAATGGGTAGAACAGGATCAGATGCTATAGGAAGATGTGGAGGAACTTCAATAAGACCTATAGGAGTATCAGATGCAGGAGTGCATATACGATAAACATAACTAGGTTTAAACCTTTGTATTGGTATTGGTAAGTGAGGAAAATGTGGTAAAGTAGATAAAAAAGGGAATTCGGAAGTTTGTTGGGTGCTAAAGAAGGGTTGATTTTCTAAGAAAATGACATTTTTAAAGACACGAGTTCGACGAGCACGGTGATTATAGCAAAGAAATCCTTTTAGGGTTCCAGCACATCCTAAGAAAGCACATTTGACAGATTGGGCAGTAAGTTTATTTCTCTCATGTGCAGGAAGGTGAACAAAACAAACACATCCAAAAATGTGAAGATTGGAATAATTTGGTGCATGCCCAAACAAACGAAAGTAGGGAGAATCATTATTCAAGTTGAAGATGGTAATCTATTAATCAAATAAACAGCAGTAGACAAAGCTTCACACCAAAAATGAGAAGGAACACAAAACTCAATTAGAAGAGTGGGAACAACACCAAGAAGATGACGATTCTTTCTTCCAGCAACACTGTTTTGCTATGGAGTGAAAGGACAAGAGTGTTGTGATATGATCCCATGACTTTAAAGAAAAATTGAAATTCATTTGACATATATTCACCACCTGAATTAGACTGCAAAGATTTTGATTTTGTCAGAAAATTATGTTTCAACTAAAGCAAGAAAGACCTTAAACATAGAGAAAATCTCACTCTTAGACCAAAGAAAATATACCCAAGTAAAGCGATTGAAATCATCGATAAAAAGTTAAATGCAATGGTGGCTATCCAAACTTCATATTTATTGTAGTTTGGATATCAAACTTTAATTTGTTTCTTTTTGGTGACCTAATTTTAATTTTGTTTCAAAAAGAGTACTGCTAAAAATTGTCAATCCTCTAAATTTCTCTTTAAAATCATTTTAATCCCTCAATTTCTTTATTTTTTTTAATTTAGTCAAAAAGTTACAAAAAATTTAGAAGTTTACCTTCTAACCTATGTTACCATTCGAAATGAGTTTAGTCTCAATAGGTGAAATTAAAATTATTTCCGAATTTGTTCTTTATTTCTAGTAGATGTATAGAAAATATGGACTTATTTAAGATTTTGAGTCACTATTATGAAGCTAAATAAAAGTTTGGTATATGAAAATATACAAATTAAAGTTTGGTGATCAAATTGAAATAAATTTAAAGTTCAGTACCTTTTGGTGCATTTGACCCCATCGATAAATGTAACAAAGTATTTGTACTGTTCATGAGAAATTATAGGTGCAATATCCCATACGTCAGTATGTATGAGTTCAAAAGGTTTGGTGGTGCATGTTTTATACAATGGAAAAGGAAGCGTTTTGCTTTTACCAAGTTTGCAAGATGCACAATCAACAATATCATTATTAGAAGAAGTTGAATTTTCATTTCCAAGTGAACTAGATTTAAGCAAGAATCGGAGTATATGAGAGTTAGGGCGTCCTAAACGTCTATGCCACACCTGATTATCACATTGAGCAACATTACAAGCAACATAATTTGACACCGAAGAGGGAGATAGAAGCGAAGGAAAGAGACATCCCACTTTAGGTCCCTTCTTGATCATCTTTTCAGACACTTGATCGTGCACAAGACAAACAAAATTTGAGATTTGAACAGTACAATTGTTGTCAACTAATTGGCCAACAGATATAAGATTAGTGGATAACTTAGGAGACACAAAAACAATATTTAAAGAGGCTGAAATATCACCAACAGCTGTGATAGGTAAGGAATTACCATCAGTGAATTTGAAGATCTCTGTTATATTTCTTAGGATTAGAATTTTTGTTATCTGAAAGGCTAAAAGCAGAAAGGGTAGAAACTATCGTTTGTTGGATCATTTCAGGAGTAATAGAAGATTGACCATAAGTAGGGACATTCCAGGGACCAACCGAGACATTGTAGGCGGTTTTGGATATTTTTGGAGACCTAGTGGAACAATCTTTAATGATATGCCCTGTTTTCTTATAATAATTGCAGAATTTTTCACTACAATCAGCAGCAATGTGCCTAAATCCTTTGCAACTATAGCACTGGACATTAGTCATATCTATGCCTCCTTAGACCTCCCTTGAGCAGCGTAGGCAACAGGAATTGGAGTAGAATTTTGAGCATTCTGCTCCAAGACAGCCAGTCTAATGAGCTGTTGTTCTTCTGTGAGAATCTCTCCTTCACAAATATCCAACGAATAAACTGGTTATCTGTTCATCAGGTTGGACCTAATTGCTTCAAACTCCCTCCTTAACTTCATTAAAAACTGGTCACATTTGCTAGTCTCATGCACACTGGATAGCAATGAGTTCTTCAGGAGGTACACTTGCATACACAATATCTGTGGACTTAGCCTAAAGATTTTCAAAAGAAAAATAAAACTCTTGGATTTACATGCTTCCTTGATTGAGTTGACTCAACTCGAGTTCCAATTGAAACCTTTGTGCTGTATTGCTTTGGTTGTAAATTTTATTTAAGTAATCCCACATTTCTCTAGAAGTCTTTTAAGGTTTGAGATTGAGAAGTATGGAGGGTTCCACACTTTCAAGGATCCAAGACATAATCTGAGCATCCTTCACCTCCCATTTCATATATTTCTCCTTCTCCTTCTCATTGTTAGGTGCAGGATCTGTCCCATCAATGTGACCCTATAATTCCTTTCCCTTGACAAAGATCTGAAATTGGAATGCCAAGGCAGAATAATTCTTGCCATTAAATCGAACAAGAAAATGTTCAGATCGTTCCAAAGACATGACTGAACCAGAAACAAGAACTAAGAAATCAGGTCCAAGAAACAGAATAGAAGAACATGAAAAAAATAAAACACTTAGATATTGGAGCTAGACACTTAGATATCAGGTCCACGATGAGATGATCTCAGAGTTTTGGCTCTAATACCATGACAAAAATAAAAGAGAATCTCTGAAATGTTTTCTGCCTGATTTCACTAAGAGAATTACAATATATAGACATCAAGAATGATCCTAGGGTCTAATATAGTAAGCATAATCAGATCCCTTTATTCTAGGCCTATTATAAGAAGAAATACAACAGTAATTACAGCAAGAATATATACAAAAATAATCAAGAGATATACAGCTATACAAAGACTAATTGAGGAAAGACGAATATATTGACAACAGAGACATGGGTACCCTATTAGAATAAGATGGCCGATAACAAATGAAGTTTAGCAAACAAATGATGCCCCGTTTCTAGTATGCAAGATACATAACTAGTACGACTGCCTCACATAGCACGGTAAGATTGTAGGAAGTGAAGAGAGGGAGCAGTGGAGGTTTGGAGGTTGCCTCATCCTCAACTATTTTCTTCTTAACACCCACTTTTATTTATCTTATTTTTCTTCCTACTTTTTTTTTTCTTTGAAATATATTCCACAAATTATCAATCAATGATTTTGGTTTATCCTTTGTTGCTATTACTATCTTGGTTTTGCTTTATTGTGTTGTTGAGTGAAGAACAATGATAATGATATTTGTATGAGTAAAAGAGAAGGTCAGGTTGAAAAGAAGGTAAAGTTTTAAGGGTCAAACTGATATTTTTATATTACAAAAAGTACAAATTTAATGTAATAAGTAAGCAGTTGTTTAAAACCATTTGACTGTCGTTAAATAAGGGGCCTGGAAACTTAGTTTTTTGAATTTTTGTGTTTAAACGAGACCGAAATTTGTTTGAGGGCTGATGTGCTCATTGGTATAAGCATTAAGGGCAAAAATGTACCTTTTCCCTTTTTTCATTATATCCTGCCAATTAAGGCATGCAATTTTCTGATACGAATTATATTGTGGTTTGAATTTTTTTCAGAAAATGTTATGTCCTTACCCGACTCAGAGAATTACAGCTAAGGAAGCTTTGGAACATCAATACTTCAAAAAACAATGAGTTTGGATTTATAGATTTTGTTTTGAGTTGGACAAAGGCTAACACTTTAGTTGGATGTTATTTTAAGTTTGGTTACAAAGTAGAAGCTTGTAGTTTTAAGCTGCAATCTCAGTTTACTTTATTATTAAATGCATGGTTAAAATTTATAATTTATGTAATCTATTTATAGATTTACAGTAATCATGTTTGGCATATACAAAACATCACAAATAACTAACTAGTGCTGTAAACATTCTGCTTCCTGAGTGATGTCATGGGGCAGATGATTAATAAAATGAAAAAATATAGGTTATACAAATGATTAGGAGAATGTCTATCGGATAAAACCTAATAAATTTTCGTTGGCAGTTGCTTTTGTTGTTTTGTCAATCGGATATGTCCTCCCCCTGCTATATCGATCCCTTAAATATGGATGAAAATCATGAATCCCTGTCATGTTGAAGCCATGTAATTTTAGATAAAGTTCTGATCAAGTTAATCTTGAATATATCAAATTAGATTGAATTTGGAAATTTACTATCTTTAGTTCAGTTTATTAAATAATTTTTATATGCTCCCTCATCCTCAGTTTTTGGAGCCATGCGGAACACATATATGATGAAATTAAAATCTAATATTGAATAATTAAAAAAGAAAAGATTTTTTTTTTTTTTTTCAAACTGGATTATTCTCATGATATAAAGAATTGATAATAAATACAATGAATATGTTGGCCGGCACAATCAGGTTGCCAAGCAACAACCACCACAAAGAATATCTGCACTCTCTCAAAATTCCTTCTAACAAGGAATTTAGCAATTCTTGATTGACTAATATACGAAGGTAGAGATATGTGTCTTCCTACGATCTCTCTTAAATGATGAGACTCTCAAGAGGGAACAAGCTTAGGCCCCGTTTGGATGGGCGTTTTGCCCAGCGTTTGGGGAAAAAAAATGAACAACGCGTTTGTTTTGGTCGCTGAAAGCGTTTGTGAGCTTTCTGAGGAGCTTAGAAACGCTGAAATCCAACAGCAGTAACATGGAGCTGTTGGAGTAGTTCAAAAATCTTTTCCCTTCCTCTACCCTTAATAATTTGTCTACACCAACCAATTCACAACCATATTTTGCTCCATTCACAGCACCAACCGATAGAGGGTTTCTTAATTATTTCACATCAACAAAGTTCTTCATCCTCTCTACTCTTTAATCATTTTCAAAACCAACCAAATCAAGACTACCTTTGTTCAATTTTGAAAATCGGATTGCAATTTGGAAAAGGAGTTCCTACAACTTTGATTGTAAGATCTCTTTCTCTCTTTTTCCATTTTCTTTTCATTTTTTATCTATGATCTCTGATTTTGTTCCTTTGGCTCTTACTGCTGTTACTATTGCTGTTATAATTCTCGGTATTGCTCTTATTGTTGTCATAATTGCTCTTATTGCTTCTGTCTTTGAGATAAGGTTCCCATCTTCAAGACCCATTTGAATTAGGAAGATAATACCAGTATTGTAATAGTATGCCCTTTTTTTTTTTTTTTTTTTAATGTGGATCTACTTGTTAAACTATGAAGATGAAAGATGTCTGTTCACATTTGTTCCCATTGTGTGCTGATGTTTTTCTTTCCCTTTATTGCTTGCCTTCTTTTGTAAAACGGTGAACACAGGCCTAGTTACATCGAACATTTAAAAGATTGGAATCTGCTGCGTAGGAATACTTAAACTGAGACATTTGTGAATTCTGTTGCTGCTTTACTGAATTCTGTTGTTGTTTTGAAGCTGTTGCTTGTCTTTTACTGTGGCTACTTGTTGAAGGTTCTCTGCTGCAATTGTATTTCTGTTCTGCAGTTATGTTGCTCTGCTGCTAACTGCTTGTTTGGACTGTTGTGATCCTCTTTGTTGTTGGTGGATTCTGTGGCTACTGAACTACATTTCTTTGCTGCTGCTAATTTTTAATTGATATGATATGGTCTCACATCTCTATTACCTTTTTCTAAGTATTGGGTTGCATGATTTTTGCCTTTGATGTTGTCTTAGTTATATACTCATTTAAATATGAGCTGGGTCTTATATATGTATGGCTTTAAGTGCAAGCATGTGATATATATAGTTTTCTTAGTTCAAACTAAAAAATATTCTTAAATTAACTTATCTATACAATTCTGCAATAAATTGATAAATGATTAGGAGTATATATTAAGTTGATTTTTCTAAAGTTTTAAGATTGAAATTTTTGCATGTTTCAAATGATTTTATAATTTGTTCTGAATTGAAGTTTAAGGATTCATTTCTCAATATGAATGCTTTTTTCCTTTTCACCGAAAAATTATGAATATGTTAGTCTACACGTTTTAAGTAAGTTATTTTCCAGCTGATATAATCAAACATACATATATGCTTATCTAATTCATCTTCAAGGGATTAAGAAATCAAAGAATAGTCCTAATTAACTTGATTATCTTAGTTTTGCCAGCTGTATATATAAATTCATATTTGTGTATGCTGGAATTCAACATATAAATAGCTGATGAGGTATAGATTAATTAATTTATACTGAAGTATTTAAAATCTTTAGTTATAAGATTCAATTTTTTTGACTTAAGACATAGTTAGAGAACTGAATCCTACTATTTTTTGCTATATTGCATGATTCTAATTCAGCGCGACTTTTACTACACTATTTGTGCATATGACGGCTGGTGATTTTTACAGCACTTATAGCACATTTTATTACTATTTTTTCTGTTCATTTGTATGAACATGAGTGTATTTGCATAAAAGAGACACAACATACTGTTATATCATAATTACATATAACAAGTGCTTAATGTTATGTTATTTTTTTTGGCTGATGGCAGTACCACTCCCTTTGTTTTATCATTTATATCCCTTGAGAACGAACAATATGTTTTATCTGGTTCAAATTTTCATGCCTTACTTGGATTCCCTTGCACTTGTGCTTGTGTTTGATGATTTGGCATATTGTTAGTTAATTGCTTCTGGTCTCCTACCCCAGCCCTTTGCTTCTGTTCCTTGTTGTTCAATTACTTTGGTGAGTGCAAAGAATTATTTAATCTTCATTATTCTTTGCACAGTGTACAAGTCTTTGTTTTGGCTTATGTGATTCATAATCATATATTATATATACTACTTATACAAACATGTAATTGGTCTTACCCAGTTGGGTAGGTTCTTGATACGTCTTGCTGAAACCAATATTCTTTTTAAGCAAAATGATCTTTTTTGATGGGATTGGTTCAGTTTCCCCAGTACAAGTCAAAATTTTCATTCGCCCACTCTTACTTCCATATTTTCTCATATAGCAAATGATAGCTTCTATATGAAAACTTTGCACTAGGATTTGACATGTGCTAATTTTTATTTATGTCACTAATAATTGGTAATTAATTAACTACAAGCATTCCCATATATATATATATATTGAATGCTTAAGATTACAATATACATTTTTTATTATATTTTTTGTTCTCTTCTTTTTTCCTTCTTTTGCATTTTTATTCTTTAATTTATTATATATATATATATATATATATATATATATATATAGCCTCTGAAATTGTACCTCTTTCTAATGAATTATTGTGAGTTGGTGGTTTCCTGATTTCAGGGGGCATTTCTACCACAAAGAAATCAAGGCCGTTCAGGGTATTAAGATCAGTGCACAGGTGATTGCAATTTACAAAGCATAGTACTAAATTTATAATTGTAGGAAAATATTGGCTTGTGTACATATTCATCGAACATGTGTTTTGAATTATGTAGTTCTTAATTTATGAAATTAATACTTGCTCAAAATAATATATTTATTTTTTAATATAGTTATATAGATCTTAACATGCATAAAATGATATTAATATTTGTTTAGATGCCTCCCATGAAATCAACTCCTGCTCAAAATAGTATTGATGGAAGTGGGAGTAATAAGAGTGCAAAATTATTTTGGACGGATGAGGAGTTTAGTAAATTTGGGGAGATTTGTATTCGAGGTACAAATGAGGGTCATAGGAAGGGAAATGGATGGGGTGATATTGGATGGAGTTGGGTGATTAACCAAATGAAGATAGAGGATTTTGAGACAACACAAGACCAGCTCAAACATAAATGGGATTGGATGCAAAAACAATGGAGAATTTGGCAAAAGTTGGGTAAATCATATAAGTGGTTACTAAACTTTACACTTAATTTTATTTTGGTTACAAAACTTTAATTTGTGATTTTTTTGTTACTAAACTTTAATTTGGGTTACACGGGGAAGTCACAAAACTGATTCCGGTAAAAATTACTGAGGTGGCAAACCGGCAGTGACACCTCACGCTCCAGCTCATCAGAACTGCCACGTCACTCTCGCCACCTTAAGCTTGACACGTCAGCAGCTCCATAATGATTGCACCCTGCTTTTTTTTCTGCTGAAGTAGAGCACAAGGTTGTTCACTTTACCTTTGATCTTCAAATTAAATAGAAGGAAGCAAATCTTTGGGTGTCAATCACAACCCCAATTATTTATTCCTTAACTTCATTGTTCTCAACTGTGGTAAAAATAACATCTTCGTTTTATTCTCAGGTTTTGCAGCATGTGATGGATGGTCTCATTTCTTTTACATTCAGACCAGAGGATCTGCAGTGCTCTTTTTTCCGTTTTATAGTGAGGGAACTTCTTGC
>CATIWO010403370.1:0-13536 GCA_949673435.1 Macaranga tanarius
ATTGAATTGTGAATGTTATTTAAGTAGCAAAAATGATGAATATGTGATTATATTGGTATGAGAAAATATGATGAAAATATATATATATATATGAATGTGAGACCATTGAATAGTCGATTGAGTTTGTGAAATGATGGATTGTGAATATTGGCACCTATAAGTGCAAGCCACTTAATGCAATATGAATTGATATGCATTGCTTGTGAGAAAGGTAACTTGTAATTCACTATGAAATATGGAAATGATGAGAAATGAAAAAGGAATGTTGAATTGTGATGATATAATTGTACATATGCATTCTGATATATTGTAAGAATGATGAAATATATGCATATGGCATGATGTAAGGAATGTGAGGAAAAAGTGTGTGTGTAGAGATTGAGCTCCACGATCTGAGACGGAGTTGGGCAAAGAGTCTTAGATATGGCCATTCATGTGATATATATATATATACGTATGAGATCTGAGACTGAGCTGGGTAGAGAGTCTCAAGAATGGCCACGTGTATATGAAAAAGAAAAAGAAAAAGTGAGCTTTGTGTGAAACGTGTGTGACGTGTATTGAGAACTCCGACCGGATACTAACTTGTATAAACATGCATTGATGCACCATATTTTCATACATGTTGAGCACCATATTTGCATACATATGGAATGTAAGAATAATGATGTGAATTGAATGTGAGAATTATGTTGTGAATTGAATGTGAGAATTATAGTTGTAAAAGATGAATATGATGATTATGGTGGGGTGTAGATATTGAGTATATACACCCATATATGTTTATGTTAGCAATTGTTAGATTGCTATTGATGTTATGAGTTTGTAAATATGTTGTGGATTGCTTGAAAAATCATAAAATGTCCTATCAGGATAGTGACACGGGCCGAGACACGGGCTTGTCTCAGGCCGTGTGTCAACATACAGGTTAGTTTGATTTAAGACATGGCTGTGTTGCATGTGATATTTTTGTATCCGAGAGCTGTACGGCCTAGTATATGGGTGTGTACATTGCCGTGTACCAAATTATGAAATTTTATATTTCAGACCGAGATCAACACGATTGAGTACGCAGGCGTGTCCATAGTCGTGTATGGATTGTGAAATTATGAATTCTAGACCGAGAGCTACACGGGTATGTACACGGACGTGTACATGGCCATGTGTAAATATTACAATTTAATCCAAGAGCTACACGGGCAAGTTAGTAGTCGTGTATAAACATTTGGACCGAGACGAATACGGGATGGAACACGGCCGTGTTTCAGACCGTGTAGTCCTCTATTAATTATTTATATATATATTTCTTAATTAGTTCTTGAAGAGGACTATATGAATGCTTTGATTATTCAGTCACAAGCTCATTCCTTTGCAATTTTGGTTTTCAGGCTTGATCGATAGAGAGCTTGAAGTGAATTTAGTTGTGAACTCGGATGGGTGAAAAAGCAGGCTTGGTGTCGACATCTCCATCCACATTATCACATAAGTATTTTGGCATTTAAGCATTTTGATTTGAGTTTAAGTATATATTTTAATTTTATGTAACTTTATATCTTGAATATTTACAATGTATCAAATAAGAGTTTTTGTATAACACATATATCTTTTGAGAAAATTTTTTTTTATGCCACGTGATTGTTTGTTATTTGAACACTTGTATGTGGTACCTGGATGATGCTACAGCTGATTTATTATCACAAAGGATCTCAGTTGGATTATCTTGAGCTTGACCAATATCACTTAAGAGCTCTTTAAGCTAAATGGCTTGGTTGACAGTTGCAGCAGCAGCAACATACTCAGCTTCTGCAGTTGATTGAGCCACAATTTCTTACTTTTTTGAGCTCCAAGTGAATGTACCAGTCCCAAAAGTAAACAAATACCCTGAGGTGCTCCCAATCACTATCACAATAACCAACTAGCTTCACCTTCTCATTTTTCCTTGTTCCCCAATTTGTGTTGTTGACAAGGAACGTAACACTAAGGTTAAATGATCCTTTGATGTACCTAAAAATCCATTTTGTCGACCTAAAATGGAGCTCACTTGGACTGTGCATAAATATGGAGAGTAAACTGATAGAATACATGATGTCAGGTCTTGTAGTTGTCAAGTAGAGTAGACATCCAACCAAGCTTCTGTAAATGCTTTCATCAACAAGAGCTTCTCCACCATTCTTGTATAGCTTCACATTTGGTAGTAATGGAGTGCTAATAGCTTTGCAATTCTCCATTTGAAATTTCTTTAGAATTTCTCTAGTATACTTCTATTAGCTTATGAAAATGCCTTTATGTGATTGCTTGATCTCCATTCCAAGGAAATACACCATTTCTCTAAGATCTGTCATTTGAAAATTGCTTGATCTCCACTTCTGTTGGCTTATAAAAATGCCTTTCTATGATGGCTTGATCTCCATTCCAAGGAAATACACCATTTCTCCAAGATTTGTCATTTGAACTTCTTACAACATCTGAGTCTTGAACTGCATAATAAGTGAATGATTGATACCTATAACAAGTAAGTCATCCATATACAAAGATATAATTAAAATATCATGAGAATTAAATTTAACATAAAGTGTAGGTTCACTCAAACTTCTGTTGAATCCCATCTTCATGAAATAACAATCAATTCTACTGTACCATGCTCTAGGGGTATGTTTTAACCCGTATAGAGCTTTCTTCAAGAGACACACTTTAGATTCATTCTCCTTGCTCACAAATCCTTTTGGCTGCTCTGTAACACCTGTATTTTCATATGCACTGTTCATACATATTATTTTCATGTCATAGGGAGTAAAGTTATGTTTATATTTAAGTGTGGATATGTGTATGTGAGTAAAGAGGGGTGTATTTGAAAGGTAAGTTTGGAGGTAGTTGTGATATTAGAAAGTTGTGGAGTTATTGTGTAATAATCCAAAATTGTTAAGGATCTGTAAAGATTGATGGAGATAATTATTAAGATTTACAAATATATTATTTTATTAAGATTTTTGAAGAGATATTGTTGATAATTATCTATATTATTATTATTATTATTATATTATTATTATTATTATTACTTAGATATTATGGTAATTAATAATTATAGAAGGAGACTTTTGGTGGGGCATTTGGTATATTTTAATTGGTGGGAGTTTAAGAGTGTATATTTATGTGTGTGGGAAGAAGGGTGTAGAGAAAATTGTAGAGAGGAAGAAGAGAAGAGTGAGCTTGAGAGATTTTGGGGAAAAATTGATCATTCTCTATACATCCAAGAATTATTTTGGGAACCTTAAGGAGATCTAGGAGCTATTGGGAGCATCAATTAGGTAAGCCATATATTTATTTTGATTTATTGAAGTTAAGGTTGAAGGTTGCAATTTCGGGTTATATTTTGCTGTTGCACTAGTCATCTTTGTTTAGTCATATCTAAAGTTGTAGACCTCTGATTTGAGCAAGCTTTAATGTTCTGGAAACCTTGGAGAGTATACTACAACTCTTGTGTTTTGAGAAAATCCAAATTCTGCCGTTTAAGGTGACTGGCACAACAAAACATTTTAGTACTCCAAGCTGTCACTCTATTTTCCTGCGTACCCGATTTCACTCAAAAATCCATAATTAATTTCACACACCTCCAAATTTAGTAATTCTAGTTGTTATTTTAAGTAGACTCATAGGTCTACCTTCTGTAATATTTTTATGATTTTTGAATGTGTGTGTGAATTATTTTGATACTTTGAACTTAGAGTTTGAGGCTGCACTTAGTTGCATTTTGTTGAAGTTGAGTGTAAGTGGCTTGGTTGCTACATGAATTGATGTATGAATTGTGTGTAGGCTTGGATAAGGATTTTGGAGGCACTACTCACTAGGAGAGTTTTGCTTTTGGAGGAGTTGAAGCTTTGTTGTAAGTGATTACTAATATAATGAATATATATATTGATTCTCTAGAAATAAGAATAACATTTGCTATAAATGGATAATCTGGTAAATATGTGATGAGATATGAATAAATTTGATGAACTGAAGATTGATTAAATAAGGAAATATGTGTTATGAATAAATGAGGCAAGTTATGAATTGTGATTTGAAGTGTGTATATATATGCATTGAGAAAATGTTGAATTATGAGTGAATATGTGAATTATATTGCTTAAAATGAATTGGCAATTATGTGATGCTATGCATGAATAGAGCAAGAGATGTAATGTGTTGTGAATTGAATATATGAATCGTGACAATTGATGATTTTATGTGAATTGAGTATGATATGAAGTGAATATGAGAATTATACTGCTATGAAATGATGTATATATATTTGTTGAGTATGATGAATTGTGTTGAGTAGAGTGATGGTATATAATGTGAGAAGATGCTTGTTTGTTGAAATGTGAGTTACGCACATTTATGTGAATTGATTGGAAATAGTGGAAAGTGAAGTATGAATATTAAAATGTGAATTGTGTATGTCTATATGGCATGATTGCATGATGATGATAATTGGTGAGGAATATATGAGATAGTGGGACTGAGCTGGGCGGATAGTCCCACTGATTGTGAAATCTGGAACTGAGCCGGGCGGATAGTTCTAGTAGTGGTCATATAAGAAAAAGATAAAATGTGAGATGGATAAGTTGAGTCGGGCGGATAGCTACCTGAAATTTTATGTGAGGATGTGAGGTTGTGAGACTGGGACTGAGCCGGGCAGATAGTCTCAGTATATGACCACTTGTGAGAAATGCACATGTGAGGTGGTTCCGGCCGAAAACCCAATTGTGTTGTATTATTAAATGAATGAGTTTGGAATCATGAGATGAAATGTGGTTATTAATTAAAATGTTTGGAATATGTTTCTTATAAATCTAAATGTTGGTATATGTATGAATTGTGCATATTGAGCACTCGTTATTTTACATGATTGATATTTTGACATAGTTATGACTTGTATGTGTGATATATGCAGGTAAGTGTACTCTGGTATATCTTATGAATATCTTTTGGTATATTTTGGGTATATATTTAGTATATCTCCGATATATATTTGGTATATTTTGATGTATATTTGGAATATGTTTGGTATAAATTGGGAATATATTGGGTGTATAATTGGTATATGATTTGTATTTGTTCCACATAATTTATCTATAAATGATTGGTATGTGCGAGACTATTGGTTGTTAAACACTTGCTATATGTATATATATATATATATATATCACTTAATTAGTTATTGAGAAGTGATATATATATATAGTTATTTTAGTAATTGCTTATTGAGTCGCAAGCTCACCTCTTTGCAACTATTTTTCAGGAGATAGTTAGTAAGAACTTGGAGCTTCATTAGCTTGTGACTTCCAGAGGTCGAGGTGTGCTTGATGAACCATCCTTCATTTCCATTTGTCATGCACTATTTGCATTTTGTTGTTTATATTGTGAACATTTGAGCTATATGTAAATGTTTGAATTGGAAGGTTGTTATAGTAATATTTCCATTGAGAGTATGAAGTTCATGTATACGGTTGGGCGGAGATTGCACTCGGTGATTTGCATTAGTTAATAAATTATGATGTGCATATTAGTTTGGGAAATGTGAAGTTTGTGTGTATGAATTGTGAAGTTGAAAGTGTTGTTATAAAGCACTTTTTATGTATTTTGAGCATGGTTGAATGTATATACAATATATTGGTTGTTTTTCTTCTTCAAAATGAGTGAAAAATCAATGCTTTAGAAGTACATATGCATGGGATAAGTGTTGGGAATGATTTGGAGCGATTTAAGCAAGCGTTAGGGAGGCTGCCCCCAGTGACCGGTGAGCACCAGCCCCTGGTGGCTGCGAGTTCCCATTGGCGATCTCCAGTGGGTAGCGAGCGCCAGTCTTTACACATTTAGGTCTTTGTATTTTGACCATAACTTGAGTTACACAACTCCAAATGAGGTTTGATTTAAAACTATGGAAATTTTAAAGAGTCATATACAACTTTTATATTTTAAGAATTTCCAAAATCCACCTCTAAAATAGTCAAACATGGCCGGACATTTTATTGCTCACATTGATTTGCAATCTGCCATGCATGACCTTTATGTGTTCAAAACCTCATAACTAATTTTGTACATTTCCAAATTGTGTGATTCAAATTGGAAATGAAACTAGACTCATAAATAAAGAGTTTTAATGGTTTGGAAGTGAATTTTTCAACTTAATTTTTATATATATTGATATAAAAATTTATACTCCATTTGGAACATAAGCTACATTTGTATACTTATGTGTTTTGAGGTTGGATTCGATATTGTTGTGCATTGCACACTTATGTGGTTTGTGTGATGAGTATGTAGGTGCATGGCATATAGTTGTGTTCTTGAAAGAATTTTATTTTCTTTCTAATTGGGACACGTGTTGAGATGAGTTTGAGGCCACGTGTTGCGGGTCTCACATGCTTAATAAAAACCTGCTCATCAATCTTGTCATTAAGAAAGGCATATTTCACACCAAGTTGGTGGATTTTCCATTGATTCTCAACTGCCAGTGCAAGTAAAAGCTTGATAGTGTCAAGCCTTGCTACAAGTGCAAAAGTTTCAGAAAAGTCTACACCAAATTCCTGTGCATAACCTTTCACAACTAATGTAACACTCACATTTTAGAAACACTATGCACGTATTATATTTTTATGTCATGGGAGTATAATTGTGGATTTTATATAAGTATGGATATGTAGATATGGGTAAAGAGGGACATATTTGTAAGGTAAATTTGAAGTCATTTGTCTAAATATAAAGTTGAGGATTTATTTGGTAATAACCCAATTTATTAAGGGTGTGTAGAGATTTGAGTTGATATTTTATGTACATTATATTAAGAAATAATTGTTGATTTTATTATTATTATTATTATTATTATTATTATTATTATTATTAGTAAGATATTTTGATAATATGTAATTATTACGAAGGACTTTTTGGAGGGGCAAATATTATATTTTAATTGGTGAAGGGTGTGTGTGTGTGTATATATATTTGGAGTGTAGAGAGTTTTTGGTAGAGAGGAAGAAGAAGAGGGAATTAAGAGGCTTTGGGAGCTTTTGATTAATTTTCTACTTATCTAAGAATTAATCTGGCTAGCTTAAGAAGATTCAGAAGTGTTTGGAGTATCATTTTTGGTAAGCTTGTATTTATTTTTGTTATTTAAGTTAGGTTATTGATGTTGCAAAATTCATGTTTTGTTTTGGTCATGCATTAGTCATCTTCTTTTTATTATATCTGGAGTTGTTGTGATCTTATTTCAGTGTGGTTTAATATTTTGAAAACTTCAGAGTGTCTTCTACAACTCTTGTATTTTAAGGCAAAGCTAATTCTGCTGCTAGAGCTGACTGGCACTCCTTTAGATTTTCTTACTCAACCAGCCAACTCTATTTTATTTATTTTGCCCAATTTTAGTAAAAAATACATATTTAATTCTACGCATGTCCAATTTGAGAAATTCCAATTGGAATTTATCGTAGACACATTTGACTAACCTCAGTAGAAATTTCATAATTTTTAGACTTATGTAAAACACTTTGGGGTACATTGAACTTAGAGCATGGAATGGCACTTAGTTGCATTTAGTTGAGTTAAAATGCTAGAATCATGTTGGTGATGTGGTATTGATGTATGGATTGTGTGTAGATATTGATAAGGATATTGGAGACACTACTCACTAGGGGAGCTTTATTTTTTAAGGAGTTAAAGCACTTAAGGTAAGTAGTTATTATTTTCTAATAAATGAGATGCAAGGATATGTAGTATTGTAAATTAAATGTTATTCTTGTTTTGTAATTGATAAATTAAACATTTTATGTGAACAATAATGCTTATGAGATATACTAAGTAAATATATGGTGGACTTTGTTTGGAACATTTACTAGCATTGAAAGGAAATACATATGGATGAATTATGAATATTTAGTTGTGGTATGGAACGTGAAAATACTTTGGTATGCTACGATGTGATTGATATTTACATACTAAAGTAAGGTATATGTTGATGAAATTGTTGTGAGTTGTATGGTTGAAAGTAGTAAATATGAAATGTGATGGTATTAAATTATGGTAGTAAGTGTGTATGTATTATGAACTTGAGTTGGCCATTGGGTATAAATGATGTTATATTTGTGAGTAAATGTAGATGTAATATGTGATGAACATGTCGATTGGCTAAGTGACCGTCGACTATATTCACTGTAATTAAGTCGATTGGTTAAGTGACCGTCGATATAAGTGAATTGTTGAGTATGTTGATTAGTTAAGTGACCGTCAACATACATGAATTGTTGATTATGTTAATTGGCTAAGTGACTGTCAAATACATGAATTGTTGATTATGTCGATTGGCTAAATGACCATCGACAGTGTGACATATGATTAAGTTGATTGGATAAGTGACCATCAACTCTGTGAATTATTGATTATGTCTATTGGCTAAGTGACCGTCGATATTGTGACTTGCTGAATATGTCGATTGGCTAAGTGACTTTCGACATTATAAAAGATACTATATTGATAATGATATGTTGTGACTGATGAGGATACTGAATGGTGAACATGATAAGTGTCCTTATATTTAGTCTTATTCATGATATATTAATTGGGGTTATGTAAAATGTGAAATGTGAATATAATGTGGTGAAGGAAGGATTTAGTTGAATTGAGTATACATTGAGTATACTTTTGGTATATGTTTGGTAATGTAATAATATTATAGTATATTATATATGCTTAAATTTGGCATACTAAAATGAAGTTCATATATGTGATGGTATTGATTTGTAAGGTTATATGTGAGGAATGTTTATCCGGATACTAACTCATATATTGAACATACATTCGTTTAACATTGTGCTTATGAATGAGTTTGAGTGTGTAATGGAGTGTTCGAATATAAATGATGGATGTGGATGCTCTTTAATTGTGAATGATTGAGATTATGTGTTAATGGATGTTTTGGTGTAGATTAGTATGTTTAGAATGTATTATTGTGGCTTGAATTGAATTATATTCATATGCTTTGACATCACTAGTCATTTTAAGGGCATTTTTGTCAATCCATACAAATGAATTAAGTCTAGGTGTCTTCATAAAAGTTGTAGCCTCTGAAATAACTTTTCATAACCTCTTGAATCACTTGAATCCGAGTTCTATATAGAAAGTTATGGCCGAAGGAGTGCGACATGGTCAGTAGGGTCATGTCTCTGTGCAGCCGTGCCAACTCGGCAACCAAGTGTCGAGTCGTACCTGCGACTCAAGGTGCCGACTCGGCACACTTGACGAGTCATCCCTCCTTCTATGCACTATTGTCTTCGTATTTTGACCATAACTTGAGCTATAGAGCTCCAAATAAGGCATGGTTTGATGCTAGAGAAACTATAAGGAGTCCTCTACAAGTTTCATGTTAAGAGTTTGAGTTGAATCTATCTTTAAGATTCTCTAATTGAGCTTAATATTTTATTGCTCACTTGCTCCTTCTTCATTTGGACTCCTGTTTGCACTCGATGTAGTGCCAATAGTAATGGAACTGTATGGTGATTGTTTGTAGCCTTGGTAGAGGTTTGAAAGACTATATTATGATCAACAGAATGTGTCTTATATATGTGATTATGTACCTCATTAAATATCTTAATTATGTAATGGGTATATGTGTACTATTATATTTATAGATACTTACTGAGTATTAAACTCATTTCCTTGCATTTATATGTTTTAGGGCATAGTTGGATAGAGCTCGGAGTTGCATTTATTAGTAACCTCAGGTAGGTCAGAGGCGAGCTTGGTGCATTATACCTCATCCTCATCCTTATATGACATATTGCATTAAGTAATGATATTATGTGTATATTGTAGCCATGAGTGATGAACACGATGTTGGGATAATAGATAATGTATGTGCATAAGAGTATATGTATTTTTATATATTACTTGTGAAAAATTTCTTATGCCACGTGTGTATAATTTATTGTGGCCACATGTATGGCTTTAATTGAGGGTGTGACATTTAGTGGTATCAGAGCGGGAATTAGATTCCCTTAGGACATGAGAATGTGATGCATTCATGGCATATCATACATAAATCACAAGTTATACATATTTGATGTGTGTTAAAATATATTAGGATGGATGGACACTAAGCGTCTCGCTCTAGCCCTGAAGAGTCACCTAAGTCTGTTTATAGACAAGAATCTCTGCATGTTTTAGGTAAACATCAACATGAACATGGACTTGAACAATCACAACCACTACCTCCTCCTCCACAAGTTGATTATCCCCCATATATACAAGAGTTTGTTCAAGTTATGAGAGAAATAACTCAGAAACCAATGGAAAGCACTTTTGATGATAACTATGAAAAGATAAGAAAATAGAGTGCTAAGGTTTTTGCTAGAACTACTAATCCAATGGTGGCAGAAGAGTGGCTAAGAAATACTGAAAGGGTGTTAGATCGATTTGAATATAATACTGAGAGAAAAGTGAGTTACGCTGTGTCTTTGTTCGAGCAAAATGCACTAGACTGGTGGAAAACCGTGTCGGGGAGCAGAAATGTGCCAATGTCATTAACCTGGGCAGACTTTTTAAAGGAAATTTTAGATAAATATATACCGGCTGTATACAAAGATAAGAAGAAACTTGAATTCCTTGAATTGAAGCAAAATGACTTAGTTGTGGCCGATTATGAAGTTTAATTTATAAGATTGTCAAAATACGCACCTGAAGAGGTAGCCACTGATGAATTGAAAAGAAACAAATTTGAAAGGGGACTAAATCTTAAAATCAGAGAAAGAATAGCAGTAAAGCCACCAACTTATAGAGATCTTTTGGAGGCGGCACTATGGAGCTGAGGTAGAAAGGAGTATTTTGAACACTAATAAGAAGAGAATTACAAGTGCCTTTACTACACCAACTGGGGGAAGAGATGATGTATCTTTTCAAGGCACTAGTATTAGTAAAAACAAATCTAAGGATGAGACAACAGCTTCAATGTGCAACAGTTATGGTAAATTTTATATGGGAGAATGTTGGAGAACGAAATCGAGAGTGTATTTTTATTGTAGACAACCCGGACATTTTATCGTGGATTGTCCAAGAAAGAAAAATGATAAAGAATCTCAAATGATGAGCCAAAGTAATATTGGGGGGTGGGAATACCACAAAATCACTAAGGAAAAGGTCGAAGAAAGAGAGGAAATGGAAATAATACAACATATCAACTGAGTTTTAAGGACAAATTCGAAGTCAAATAATAAATGTATGCCCATATAAGACAAGAAACTCCTGTAATAACTAAAGGAGACACGAGTACACATTTTGTGCTTATTTAAAATGTATAGGTATGGATATATCAGTTTATAGGTTCATGCATTATTTCACATGAGTATGTATCGTACTTGAATTGTTAAAATGTGGCATGAATATGTTTATGCTTGCAAAGATGATGTAGAGCAAGGAAGAATTCTCACTTATTGAGGTAGAGAGTATTTAGTAAGTAGTTAGTAAATATATGAAAGGAGATACAAGAGATGATTAATGTTGTTCATAGAATGTTAATATTGTTTGATGTATTAAAAAAATGGTATATGAGTGTTATATTTATGTGATATACTAATGGAATATAATATGAGCTTGGTTTTGTTCTTGTGATATCCGTGTTAAGATATGTATATAGATGAGTATGATTCTTGAGTTGTGATATGAGACATGTTGTGATGTGGATGTATGATGATATATTATTTTGGTATATTCTCGGTATATGTAAATGCATATGGAAGGAGATTGAATTATTTAATGTGATAAATAAGTCGATTGGCTTTGTGACTATCGACTATATGAAATTGATTAAGTTGATTGGCTTTATGACCATTGACTATAAGAATTATTGAGTATGTCGATTAGCTAAGTGACCGTCGATATACATGAATTGTTGATTGGCTACGTGTCCATCGGCAAGATAAATGATACCAAATAATGAGATTGGGATGTAGAAGTATGAATTCTTGTATACATGTGAATTATTGTGAGATGTTATCCCTATTGTTGAGATGAATGCAAACTTTAAATAAAGTAGGAATTTATGTGATGTGTACTCAATTGCCTATTGATTATATTTATATTTTTCTAAAATGGGATTTATGATTGTGGGAGTTAGAGACAATGTAGTGCAAATGCACATATTTGGATATATATAAATATATAATCCTTATTATGTAAGTATTTGTTAGTATAATGCTTAGTTACATTGATTCTCAAGTAATTATAATTGTTTAATTATGTTGACTTGTTTATGCCATATAAGTGGCAAGAATGATGGATATATATATATATATACATATATGTGAGAATATTGAATGGTGGATTGAGAAAGCGTTGTGATGAATTATGAAAGATACCACAGATATGTTGAATAATGCAAGCCACTTGAGGTGGTATGGTTTGAACATGAATTATTATGGAAATGATGAATTAGGTGCATATGGCTTGATGTAAGGAATGTGAGGAAAATGTGAGAATAATGAGTTGCAAATGTGATGGTTATGTTGGGTGATGGTCTTCATACACACCCGTGTGTATATATATGTGATAAATTGATAATTGTTATCGAAGATGTGAATGAAGAATGGTTGTGTAGTTATTCTATTGCAGGGTTGGCCCTACTATAGTAGGGAGATATCTATATTTTAGGTGATGTTCTGCCGAATTTTTGGTAGATTTCTCATAAATTACGCCTGTATCGTTAAGTTTTTATGATAAAGCCTAGAGTGCAATGTATGAGTTATAATCTATGGGTTGTTTTAGACAATATTGATAATGGTATGGGTATGCTACAAGTGGATTACTGATTTAATACCATATGAGATTAATTTATGCATTATGAATATGAATGTCTATGATAAGCAGTTGAGGAATAAAGAGATTCCAATAGTATAGGTGAAATGAAGTCACCATTCACCTAAAGAAGGAACATGGTAGGTAGAAGAGCTAATGAAGCCAAAAATACCCATACTTGTTTTAGTAAGTGGTGAATAGTGAATTTCAGGGACGAAATTTTCTTTAAGGATGGGAGAATCGTAACACCCATATCTTAGATACATTGTTCATGCATTATATTGTCATAACATATAGAGTTTAATATTGGAATATATTTAAGTGTGGATATGTAGATATGGATAGAGAGGAGCATATTTGTAAGGTAAGTTTGGAGTTATTTATCTAAATAGAAAGTTGAAGATTTATTTGGTAATAACCCAATTTATTAAGGGTGTGTAGAGATTTGAGTTGATATTTTATGTATATTATATTAAGAGATAATTGTTGATTATTATTATTATTATTATTATTATTATTATTATTATTATTATTATTATTATTATTATTATTATTATTATTATTATTACTTAAATATTATTATAATATGTAATTATTGTGTAGAGACTTTTTGAGGGGCAAATGGTATATTTTAATTAATGGATTTATTTTATGTGTATTTTATATGTTTGTTGGTGTGTTAGTGGGAGTTGTAGAGAATTTTGAGAGGAGAAG
>CATIWO010403483.1:0-28956 GCA_949673435.1 Macaranga tanarius
GCTATCCCACATCGGTTGGGAGGGAGAACGAAGCCTTCCTTATATGGGGGTGGATACCTTCCCACTGTGACGCGTTTTAAACCCGTGAGGGCCCTTGCTGGGTGTCTTGTGGCCAAAGCGGACAATATCACAGGCGGGTTGACTAGGGTTGTTGCAGTTGGTATCAAAGCCAACCAAGGTTCGATCCACGGGGGAGGAAGGGATTTATGCGAGTGAGGCGCATGAGGATCTGGTCCTTGATGGGCCTCTGCGGTTCGGGCCTTGGGCGGTCATGGGCCGGTTGAGTGTGCTAGTTAAGGTTGTTAGTGCCTCATAAAATATATATATATATATATATATATATATATATATATTATAAAAAATTGGAGTGAGTTGTGGTCCTCATAAAATTATACAATTATTTTTTGACATAGACTCTTTTTTATTTTATTGCAACTAGATCATGCATGTGTGAATTTTTAAATTTATTTAATGTTGCACATGCATCACAATCATACATGCTAAAATATCAAAGATAAACTCTGTTGGCAAATAGGGTCTATTCTTAATATTGTTCATGGCACAATTAATAGTATCTGATTTTTTAAATTTTTATTATTTTAATATTTTAACTATTTTTTATTAATAGGTGTATAAACTGACAAAAAATTTTAAAATAATGTATCTACAAATTTTACAGGTTAGAGTATTTATATATCTTATTTTCAAAGTAAAGCAGCTTAAATACTCATTTTTATATAAAACTTTATTTTTTTAATTTAAAAAATTATCTTTTCTTTCATTCATATATATTGAATTTGAAAGAAACAAGTATTGAGTATTATTAAATAAAATAATATAAAATTAAAAATAAAAATTCAATTATTATTATTATTATTGAAAAATAAAAATAAAAATAAAAATAAAAATAAAAATAAAAATAAAAATAATATAAATTTAATTTATTTTTAAATTTATTTGAAATATTGAAAAGAGAAATGCAATTTAAGTAAAATAAAATAAAAAAATGTTTACTACTTATAATTAAAAAATAAAAAATTAAATAATTTTTTCAATAAATAAAATGTTTAATTTGACTAGAATCATGAAATAAAAATTAAATTCAACCACTTTAATTAAAAAATAAAAAGGAAATAATTATTTAATTTTTCTAGTTTAGTTTGATAAATTAAAACACTTTTATTACTAAAAATTTCAAAAAAAAAATAATTAGAATAAAAATACATTAATTCTAATATAAAAGAATGGTGTTTAAGTCAATTTATTATTTAAAATAAGACAAAAAAAAATACTTTAACATGTAAAAACTTATTAAAGACATCATTTTAAGATTTGTTTACGTTCAAATACCATTAATCCCTATTGTTCATCAAACTTCAATCCTATAGGGCTATAAATCAAGTAGAAAAAACAAGAGTTATAATTCTCGTTAAATACTATAATCTTACATTGATTCTAAATGAGAATTACTCGTTGGATTCATCCATGTAAGCAATTTATTAATTATGAAGTGTAAATAATTATCATAATTTTTTTTTTCTAAAAAATAAATATTCAAATATTTTGAAGTTAATTTTATGTGAAAAGTTTAACTAATTCATTTTTTTTGAGTAAATTTACCTATATATTTGAAAATAATCAGAAAAATTGAATTTGAAACAAGAAAAATTTATTTCCATGTGATAATTCGCATAAAAAAATATTGTGTAATTAAATTATGGGCCATGGTCTAAAAAACCAAAAATTTATTGCCATGTGCTAATTTGCTTAAAAAAAATATTGTGTAATTAAATTAGGGTAATTATGACACCCCTCTCCACCGGTACCCACGTCGGACATGCTTACAACCCGGATTGTCTAGCACGAAGTATCAGCGTGGAAAGGTACCACTTCTAAGTTAGAATTTCTTAAGACTATCCTGATTATCTCAATTACAACATGGCGTTAACAACAATTATGCCACTCATTCTAAATCTCAAATTAATACGATAACTTAAAATATATCATTCCACAAAACATCAGATGGCAAGAGACAAACTCATCAGAAGGGATAAAATAATGTACATATATATATACATAAGCAAATAATGTACATAGCTAGTGTTCAGCGGTTGGGAAAGACTGGGAGAAAGGGGCTATCAAAATATACAAACATGATACACCAAAAGATCGGGGATAGCCTTATCAACCCTAGCAGCAAGTAGTCTAACTACTCTAGGATGTGCCACCCACATGTACACTCAAAAAGGGCAGTAACACTCCTAGCTCTCATCCCTTAACCAGCAAAAAGTAGGTGATCAGTAGCAACAACAGATACTAGGTCCAAGTCAAGGAGACTCAGACTCCTGACTAGGTCTCATAAACGACTGAGATGATCGTCAGGTAACCATTTAAGAAATCGATCCTCACTATATGCGTATGATACTCGACTGCAATGGGGATCACGGCTATTCGAAAAGAAATATCTGCATCTGGATCATGGCTTATGTGGTACATGATCTCAGTCTTGTTCCCCTCGACGTTTAAGGTCTGTGCGACCTAGTGTATGGCCATCAATATACTATACAAGTATATATAAGCGGCTAGGCTGAAAAGAAAACAATTTTACAAAAGGAAGTGGTGAGTATTTCCATATAAAACACTCAGTGAGTAGACTAAATAATACACTCCTAGTAGCTAAATAAATAAATATCTCAAAATATTAATAAAAGTAATCTTAAACCAATCAGTATAAACTATTAAATAATAATAGAGTAAAGTTGGTTAAATATAATTATAAATTCAAGAGTCAACCATAGATATTCCAAATATGTATAACAATTCACAATTGATTCATTTAAACAATACATAATCAAGTTGCTGTCAATGTGGTAGGTACCAATCAGCACATTAAAGGTTCGAGTCAGGTATACATACCATTATCATAAATCACTCAGAGTAGCCCTAAAGGCTTTCATAATCACATATCACTGTATCCCGGATATAGGAAATAAAATGAGTCACTGTGTTCCAGACACAATCTTACATTTTATTAAACCCTATCGTACTCCGGGCATAGTCTTTCTATAACCTTTTAATTATTAAATCGCTTTCATTTATCAGTAACACATTTCACCAGCAAATTTCATTTTCAAGCAAATAGGGTGTCTCGGAAACAACCTGTGGTTCTCTTAGTGAAACAATTCTCATAAAACTCACTTTCAAATATAATTTGTCTTCAAAATAGGCAGAGGCTTCGCCCTTACACCTACTGAGGTGCCACCTTTGCAAATTCAAGCAGCTAAGGCACCGCCCTAATGGCTCACAGAAGCGCTGCCCTTAAATTTAAATCAAAGAGGTGCCACATGACAAAAGCATAAAGGTGTTGCCCTTTTTCCTATAGAGGCACCGCCTTTGGGCCTTAAAGGGTTGAGGTGCCGCCTTTAGCTCCCTACAGAGGTGTCGCCCAAATTTTTAAATTATAGAGGCGCCGCCTCTTTGCACAGAGGCGTCGTCCCTTCACCCTGTACAACGATCCCAAATTTCAAATTTTTAAAATAATCGACGAAATCCAAATTCATTCAATCAATATATTAACCAAATCATTAATTCAACAAAAGAAAAACATAGGGTTTTGAAGAGGAAAGTCCACTCACCTACATCGTAGGTTCCTTCCTCCTTCTTCGGTCCTTTCTGCTGTCAAACGATCGCTCAGAAAATAAAGCTTCTTTCACTTTGCTATCTCCTTTCTCTCTTTTCTTTTTCTCTGATACAAAATCATTTTGCCCCTTTGCTTGTTGTAGAGGACGGGTGAGTCATATGTCCCCTCCTCTGTAACCAACACGTCTCTCTAACCTTTTTTTTTAAATCTAGCATTGGAGGAAATAAACGGTTAACGCCAAACTACACCTTAGTCCTCCAACTTAATTATTTTCAATTAAGTCCTTTAATTTTATACAATCTAATCTTATCCAAAAATAATATTAAATATTTGGGCACGGACCCTACAATTCTCCCTCACTTAGAAAATTTCATCCTCGAAATTTGAAAATGCTAATATCCTCAACTCATTCCATGCAAAAATAATTATAGATACCGATATCTCATATCTTCTTCTCACTCCCACGTGGCCTCTTCACGGGGGTGATTTTTCCATAGCACTTTGACTGGTGGAACAATCTTGTTGCGTAATATTTTTTGATCCTGGGCTATGATCAATATCGGCTCTTCTTCGTAGCTCAAATTTTCTTTTAGTTCCACCGGTTGTTCTCATAGTACGTGCGAAGGATCACTTTTATTCCTTCTCAGCATCGATATGTGGAAGACGTTATAGATTCTCGATAGATTTGGGGGCAAAGCCAGTCGATAATCTACTGGCCCAACACACTTAATTACCTCATACGATCCTATGAATCTCAGGCTTAGCTTGTCTCGTGCTTGCTAAATTTCAGTACACCTTTCCACGGAGATATCTTTAGGAATACCTTCTCGCCAATATTATACTCAATATCAGTTTGCTTCAGGTTGGCATAGCTTCTTTGCCTATATTGAGCCGTTTTCAGGTTGGCTTGAACTATATAAAGATTCTCCGTAGTCATTTGTACTAACTCTGGCCCTAATAGCTTTCTCTCTCTAGATTATTCCTAACAAATGGGTCCCATAAAACACTTCGAACGGGGCCATGTCTATGCTTCTCTGATAGTTGTTATTATAAGCAAATTCCATTAATGGAACTTGCTTATCTCAATTACCTCCAAATTCTAACACATTTACTCTGAGCATATCTTCTAAAATTTGGATGGTACGTTTAGATTAGTCTTCAGTTTAAGGATGGAAGGTTGTACTAAACTTTAGTTTAGTACCCAATACTTCTTATAGACTCGGCCAAAATCGTAAGGTGAATCTTGGATCTCGATCAGATACAATTGACACTGGAGCTCCGTGCAATCTCATGATCCCTTTTACATATAGTTCTGCTAACTTATTTAAATTGTAGCTGGTCTTGACCGGTAAAAAGTGTGTCAACTTCGTTCATCTATCCACGATCACTCAAATAGCATAATGTCCTTGCTGGGTCCTTGGCAACCTTACCACAAAATCCATTGTGATATATTTCTACTTTCATTCAGGAATCGGCAAGGATTGCAGTAATTCTGTGGGATGTTTATGTTCAGCCTTCACCTGCTGACATGTTAAATACTTGGATACAAATTTTGCTACATCCCTTTTCATCCCTTTCCACCAATAATTTTCTTTCAGCTTCCTATACATCTTCGTACTTCCTGGATGCATAGTGTACGCTGAATAATATACCTCTTCCATTATCTCCCATTGTAATTCTTTTACACTCGACACATATAATCTATTTCCAAACTTCAAAATTCCTTCTTCACTGTAATTCAATTCCTTCACCTTTCCATCTTTTACATCCTCACACAGCCTTTTTGCTTCTTTATCTGCTCGTTGAGCTACATTATTTTCTCTATCAGTATTAGCTTTACCTTCAAGGTAGATAATACTCCACTGGTGGTACCTATTGTGAGTTCGTCTATCAACCTTCTTAATTCAGTTAACAATGGCATCATTATTGTTCGAATATGGTATAAATTACCACCTGATTTTTGGCTCAGCGTATCTGTGACCACATTAGCTTTTCCTGGGTGATACTCGATTGTGCAGTTATAATCTTTTAGTAGCTCCACCCAATGTCTCTATCTCAAGATTAACTTTTTTTGAGTTAAAATATATTTCAGGCTGTTGTGGTCCGTGAATATTTAACAGGTAACTTCGTACAGATAGTGCCTCTATATTTTTAGTGCAAATACCATTGCTGCTAATCCTATATTATATGGAAGATAGTTTTGCTCATGCGGCCTTAGTTGCCTTGATGCATATGCCATAACCCTCTATTTTGCATCAATACGCAACCAAGTCTTTACTTTAAAGCATCACTATACACCGCATAATAGCCTCCTTCAACTGGTAACGTCAATACTGGTACAATGACTAACTTCTCCTTTAAGATTTCAAAACCTTATTGACAGTTCGAATCCCACTTGAATTTTACATTCTTTCTCAATAATTTCATCAATAGTGACGCAATAATTGAGAAATCCTACATAAACCGTCAGTAATAGCCTAGTAAACCTAAGAAGCTTCTTGCCTCCGTTATATTTCTTGGTGGCTCCTAATTAAGAATCGCTGCAATCTTATTGGGCTCCACGTACACTCCTTAAGCCGATATTACGTGTCCAAGAATCATAATCTTATCCAACCAAAATTTGTATTTACTAAACTTTGTGTATAGTTGTTTAGTCCTCAATATTTCCAATATCACCTTCAGATGTTCCTCGTGCTCCTTTCTTAACTTTGAGTATACCAGAATGTCACCAATGAACACAATCACGAATTTGTCCAAATATGGTTTAAAGACATGATTTATCAGGTCCATAAATACGGCTAGTGCATTCGTGAGTCCGAATGGCATTACCAAAAACTCATAGTATCCATATCTCATCCTAAAAGCAGTCTTTGACACATCGGATTCCTTGATCCTCAACTGGTGATGACTAGAGCATAAATCAATCTTCGAGAACACTTTCGCTCCTTATAGTTGATCAAATAGATCTTCTATCCAAGGCAAAGGATATTTATTCTAGATGGTGACCTTATTCAGTTGTCTATAATCTATACACAGCTATAGAGATCCATCCTTTTTCTTTACGGATAATACGGGTGCTCCCCAAAGTGAAAAGCTCGGTTGGATAAATCCTTTATCCAGTAGCTCTTACAATTGAACCTTCAGTTCCTTCAACTCCGCTGGAGCTATTCTATACGGCATTTGTAATATAGGAGCTATTCTAGGTATGAGTTCGATTTCAAACTCAATCTCTCTCTAGTGGTAATCCTGATAAAATCTTCAAGAAACATGTCCTCAAACTCGTTCACCACCAGTAGTTCTTTCAATTTCACAACTTTCTTTCTTTCTTCTACTATAGAAGCTAAATATGCTTTGTACCCCTTTCTAAGATATTTTTTAACTTTCATCATCGAAATAATCTTGATAGGAGTCTTCCTATCTCCTCTAACAAATACTATTTTCTTTCCACCTTCCCCTTCTAATTCTACTTACTTAACAAAGCAATTTACATTAGCTCGGTAATGGCTTAACCTATCCATTTCAAGTATAGCATCAAACTCATCAAGATACAGGGGTATGAAATCCCATTTCAATTTACCCCCATCAATTTCTACTAAAATATTTCTACACATATTCTTACATACTACACTCATACCCATAGGCATGCTCACAATCACAAGTTTGCTTAAATCATTCATCTTAAGTCTATTATGTATCATAAAAGTTGACGATATGAATGAAAATATAGCACCAGGGTCAATGAGTATGCGTGCTAACTTACCGTTGATATTAGCCTTGCCCGTTATTATATTTATGATAGAATTCATCCGAAAAAATTTGGGGTCTTAGACTTGATGTCTGCTACTAGTGTAGTAAGTAGAGCATTTCTTTAGAGATTGTCCATTGAAGAAAACTGTTAAAAGTTCTTAGCTAATTAGACAAAGTGGTATAAGAAAGGAAATATTCTAAATCAGTAGTAACTAAGTGGAAGCTAAGAGAGTGAGAAAAAAAGGAATTGGTATTGCAATACAAAATGGACTTAATGATCATTTATATGAGTATGCATTACATATATATGGAATATTTGCATTATTAAGGACATGGTATATGTATTTCAATGCCTGCTACAATGTTGTAATAGTAAATTTGGTAATAAGATTTTATTTCAAGATAGTAAAATAATATAACTAATATATAGACTGCAACAATCATTGAATTGGAAAAAAACATAGTATTATTTCAGAAATTGATTAGGTATGAAACTATAGTATCATTATAGATTGGTATGTAAAGAAGGTGGGTATGGATATTTAGAGACAGAGAAAGATAGAGATAGTGATTAAAAGAGAGATTGTGCATGCTAGTTGGATTTCAGATGTAAATATATAATCTATGATTGAAGATGAGTAAAAAGTTATTTATATGATATTATGATTCAATGAAACTTGATTCAAGGGTAATAGGTGAATTCGTAACTGAAGAATTCTTTAATTAGTATATAAAGAGAATTAATGAGATTATTCTTAGAAACAGATTTTGAATTTAGATTACTTCAAGGGTGGCTTATAAAATTGATGGCACCATACAAAATAATGTCAAGAGAGTTAAAGAGGTAAAAAAAAATTAGTAAGGTGAGTCATTCACTATGGGGTGTTATTTTAGCTTGATAAAAAAAGATGATGATATATGATTACGTGTTGATGGTAGCTAAATGAAAACTGTACATGTTTATTTGATTTCAACTATAATTGCTTTCCATATGGATTGAGATGAGCATAAAGTTTATTTACCCGATAATAAGGAATTGATAAAGATTAGTTCAAGGGTAATGGATGTACTTATAATCAGAGAATTTCCTAATGTGTTCTAGATGAAATATCAAAAGTAATTTTGCACCGAAGAATAGATTTAAAATGGAATTATTCCAAAGGCTATACCCATATTGATTACTTTGTACACATCAATGGAATTGGCAGAATTTAAAAAGGTAGATTATTAGAGGGAACAATTCATCATAAGAGGCATCAATTTAGACTATAAAAGAAAAAGATAGTAGTATGAGGTAGGTTAATAATTACAGGCAATCGAACAGTATCTTAATGAAGAATAATTATCTGTAATTAAGAAATAAATAGTTGCTTGATTAATTGAGAGATGCAATAGTATTTTAGAAAATAGATTTGGAACTGAGATGTTGGAAATTTTGAATGATAAACCATTTTATTTTCAAATACGGTATGCAAAATTGGAAATGGATGGTATGAATTTGTAATTATGTCGTTTGGATTGATTGGTATACCAGATGTGCCTATATCATTAATGAGCGAGATTCTTCAATAGTATTTGAATATTGAGGTGAAAAGTATTTTAGTAAGTAGTTATTAGATATAATAAATGATATAGACTCACAATAATAACGAAGGAAATATGTGAATTCTATTTGTTCATTATCTTTGTGTGATCATGATAGAGTAGATGCGTTATTGTGAAGAGTGTTTTTAATGAACTATGCTTCTTGAGTTGTGTTATAGAATGTGATAATATTGGATGTAAATAATGTTGATGTATTTATTGTAAGGTATACGACATGAATTGTGATGGTATTGGAATTATGGTTGTAAGTGTATATATATTATGAACTTGAGTTTGGTTCATTGGATATAAAGGAGGTTATGTTTGGGAGTAAATGTTAATATTCCAATTGGCTTTGTGACAATCAACTAAGTAAAATATTGAGAAGTAGATTAGCTAAGTGTCCATCGACAAGGCAAATGATACCAAACAATGAGAATGAGATATGAAAGTGTGAATTATTGCGAGATGCTATCCCTATTGTTGAAATGAATGAAAATATTAAATAAAGTATTGAAATTTAAAATTTATGTGATGTGTTCTCAATTGCTTGTTGATTATATTTATACTCGTTTAGTATATAATTGATGAATATATGTGTTGTAGACGATGAAGTGCAACTGCACATATTTGGCTATATATATATAATCCTCTATATGTGAGTTAATTATGAATATTAAATGATGTGTTGATATAGATTTACTTTGAGCGTATGAATGAGATTTATTGTATGAAAGAACTATGGAGATTATGAAAGTATGAATATAAATACTTGAAGCTTGTGATTGATTGAGTACAAGACAATGGTGAATGAATTGATAATGTTAAATGTGTCTTTGAAGTGTCTCTAAGTTGCTTTGAGCCTCATTTGAATATAGGAAAGTTTGTATAGCTTTAAAAAGGCTAAATAGGAAATTTTAAGATTTAGAAGGAAAGAAAAAAAATTAAATTAGTCTGAAAAATATGGAGAGTTTGAAATTGTAAAGAAGGTGGACCATGGGCATATAAATTAGATTTGCCAAGGAACTTATTATCTATTCATGATGTATTCCATGTGTTTATATTGAGATGGTATAGATAAGATCCTAGTCATGTGATACATGAGCCTAAGATAGAGATTTCAATAGTAAAGATGAAGTGAAGTCATCATTCATCTAAAGAAGCAACATGGGAAGTGGAAGAGCTAATGAAGTAGAAATACCCGTATCTTTTTCCGGAAGATAGCGAGTTATTAAATTTCAAGGATGAAATTTTCTTTAAGGAGGGGAGAAATGTAACACCCACCCTCTAGCATACATATTTATGACATATGTATTACATTTTATGTATGATAGATAGTCGACTTCATTTAAGTGTGAGCATGTGTATGAGTATAGAGAGGGACCCAATTTTAAGAAAACTTTAGAGTAATTTGACACAATAGAAAGTTAGGGGCTTTTGGTGTAAGAGTCATATTTCTTTAAGGAACTTAGAGGAGATTGTGGTGATATTTGGTGATATTTATCTAGATGATGATGATGATTATTATTATTATTATTATTATTATTATTATTATTATTATTATTATTATTATTTTGGTAATAATTATATATTAATGAAGGAGGAGAGTTTAGAGGCCAAATGGGAGTTTTTGATTGGTCCATGTGTGTGTATGTGTGTGAGTGTAGGTATATGTATATAGGGGTAGAGAAATTAGGGAAGAAGAAGGAGAGTGTTTGTTGATAGTTTTTGGAGAGATTTTAATCTTATTGAAGTTATCTAATAAGAAGTCTGAGAAGCTTTAGGAGGTCTGAAATCAATTGGAAGCATCTATTGGTAAGCTTTGCTTGTGTTTTTATTGTTTGAAGTTGAGTTTTGACTTTTAGTAAATTCAGATTCTGGTTCCTCTATTTTTCAGTCCTAGTGTTATTGTCATAACTTGAGCTATAGAGTTCTGATTTAAGAATAGGTGGAGGTTCTGAAAATTTCAGAGAGTCCTCTAAAATGTTTATGTTTTGTGCTTAAACTGAATCTACTATTAGAAGGGTCGAATAAGGCTAGACATTTTATTGCTCATGCCGATGCCATGTTTTACCCGATTTGTTCAAAAATCCAAAATTAATTCTCTGCATGTGAAAATTTTGTGATTTTAGTTAGGAATGAAATTAGACTCATATATGTAGAGTTTGTATGAATTTGGTAATTTTAGGATGTGTCTATAATTTTTAAGAGCATCATGAACTTCATATATCAAACATGCCAGTAGTAGTATATAGGCTAGTTTGTGAATTTTATTATGTGTTGGTTATATGGTGATATCTAGAGTTTTAGAACTCCAAATTGAGCAAAGTTAGATGCTCTAAAAACTTCAGAGAGTCTTCTACAACTTTTGTATTTTAAGTCTTAGCTGAATTTACTGTTAAGATTATCTAGTAGGGCTCGATATTTTCTTGTTCAACTTGTTGGCTCTATTTTGGCTGATTTTAATAAAAAATTCATAGATTATTTTGTACCTATCCGAATTGAGTAATTCTAATTGAAATTGTTAGTAAACTCATATGACTAGCTTCATTATTATTTTCATAGTTATTGGACTTGTGTGTGAATTATTTGGATACATTGAACCTTGATCTTGAAGTTGCAATTATTTGCATCTGAGTGTAAGTGTCATGTTTCTTTGTGGTATTGTTGTATAGTTATCTATAGGATTTGACAAGTGTAGAGGAGGCACCACTCACTAGAAGAAGCTTTTCTTCTTGAAGGAGTTGAAGGGTTGAGATAAGTAATTGTTAATATAATGCTTACTTATATTAACTCTTAAGTAACTATAGTTGTTTAATTATATTGATTTGTGTATTCCATGTAATGTGGTAAGAATGAGATATATGTATATATTTTTGGTGAGAATATTGAATGATTTATTGGAAATGTGTGGTGGTTATTTGTGAATGATGCCACACATGTTTAATTGTGCAATCCACTTGTTGTGATATGAATTATGATTCACCATGTTGTTGAGAATGATGAGAATTGAAATGAACATTGAATTATGATGGTGAAATTCATATGTATAATGATTTATATGAGAAATGTGAGGAATATGTGTGATAGTGGAGACTGAGCTGGGCAGAGACCCTCTACTGAATATGAAACTGAGACTGAGCTGGACAGAGATTCTCAGATGTGGCCATTCATGTGAGGAATATAAACGTATGAGATCTGAGACTGAGTTGGGTAGAAAGTCTCAGGAATGGCAATTTGTATATTAAAAATATAAATTTTGTGAGGAATAAAGCAACGTGTGTGAAACATGTGATGATTCCGGCCGGATAACTAATAAGTATAAATATGCATTTTTTTATTGTGTTTATACACATATGTTGAATGTGGATTGATGTGAGATTATAATTGTGAATTTCTTGGAATGGTATAATAGTGACACTAAGAATTGAGTTTGAGTGAAGTGAGTGTTTATGATATTGTATTGCAATTGTGAATTATTTTGGAATGTACATGAATTGAATTTTCAGGTTGAGGACATAGGGAGAGACATGGGGGCGTGTCTCAGACCATATAATAAGACACGGGCGTATCTCAGGTAGTGTGCCAAGACACGGTTTATTTTAGGCTAAGACATGGGCATATTTCATGTTTCAATTTTAGACAATGAGGTACACGGGTGGAAATACAGGCATGTTCCAAGCCGTGTCTCGAAGGTAAATGTTGTCCAGTAGACTACACGGGGAGATAAACGGCCATGTAGTCTATATTTCTAATTATTTTATGAAATTTCTATTAACTAGTTCTTGAGAAGTATTATATTTATGATTATATTAATAATTGCTTATTGAGTCACAAGTTCATTCTTTTGCAACTGTGGTTTTCAGGGCATAATTAGATAGAGTTGAGGTGTGCCTTGTAGTGAGTTCAGGTGGATTCGAGGCAAGCTTAGTGCAGCTATTTCCATCATTATCATTATGGCATTCGAGCATTTTGTAACTGAGTCTATGTGTATATTTTAACATTTTGTAAACTATGTGATAAGTATTTTCAATGTACCTATTAAAAATTTTATTTACATATATATACTTATCTTATACAAAATTTTTCATATGCCATATGTATGATAAATGTTGTGAACACGTATATGTGGTACTTGAGGGTGATACATTACCTATTTACTATCACTAATAGAATATATGATCCCATTTTTAAGTAACTTAATCACCTATTTTCTAACCACTTCCTTAAGAGTGGGCTTTAACCTCCTTTATGCTTCTATGGTAGGCTTAGCATCATTCTCTAAAAGGATTCTATGCATGCAAATAGTTGGGCTTAGTCCTTTTAAATCATTAATAGAATATCCTATCACGCCCTTATGTCTATTCAACACATCACACAAAGCATTTACCTCATCATTAGGTAATAAAGAATTGATAATAAAAAGAAAATGAGATTTAGAATCAAAAAATGCGTACCTTATAGTGGAAGGCAAAGGTTTAAACTCCAAGTTGGGTGCTTCACTTGATGAAAAAGGCTTAGGATCATCCTCTTTTCTTAGTGGCTCATATCTTTGATATTTATAAGGAAAGGCATATGGAGTTGATTCCAACATTCTTACACATGCTACAACCTCCATATTGGAACATTTCTCATGAGCCCCTTGTTACACATTCATCAATGATATCAAGTGAATTAATCCTTTCACAAGCTTTAATAGGTGATTCTTCCTTAATCATCTTGAAAACATAAAAAATAATGGACTCATCATTCACTTCCATATTGATTTTGCCATTTTTCATGTTAATGACCAGCCCTGCGGTCATAAAAAATAGCCTCCCCAATAATATAGGAATTTCGAGGTTCTCCTCCATGTCCATCACAACAAAATCTGCAGGAATAATAAACTTACCCACCTTGGTGGATACATTCTCAAGAAATCCAAGTGGATACTTGATAGATTTATCCGCCATAGAAAGACACATGGTAGTAGGCTTTAAATCACCAACATCTATCTTCTTGTATATGGAATAAGGTATTAAACTTATACTTGCACCTATATCACACAAAGCCTTATTAAATACAATATCACCAATTCTACAAGAAATAGTAAAGCAACCTGGATCTTTGAGTTTTGGTCGAGTCTTTATGAACATCGCCTTAGATTCTTCAACAAGTGAAATAATCCCATAATCTTCAACCTTACCCTTGTGATTCATAATGTCCTTCAAAAATTTACCCTAAGAAGGCATATCTCTAATGGCATCCATAAATGGTATGGTAATAGTTATGTCCTTCAAATGATCAAAAAATTTACCAAATTGCTTGTCAAGATTGTGCGTTATGAACCTTTGTGGGAAAGGCAAAGTTCTAAGGCCAATCTTAGGCTCATCTTTCTTATTTGATTCTTTTTTACTATTCTTCTCTTCCTTACTACACTTCTTATCCTTATTATCCTTTACAACATCATCTACTTTTGTATCTGCCATACCCTCATCATCATCCTCATTCACAACCTTCTTATTACTTGATGAAGCACCTCTAACTTCCTTACCACTTCTTAAGTTTATGGCTTGACAAGATTCCTTAGGCTAAAATTCAGGTTGACTAGGTAGTCTTCCTAAAGGTTGAGGAGTTAAAGAGGCTTGTTGAATAATTTGGTTTTTAAGGATTCAATTATGGGAAACAAGTTGATCAATTTCTGCATTGAGTTGCTTGAATTGGTCCTTATATTGTTTGTTGGTGGTTGATTATTGGTTTATGAATTGCTCCATAAGACCCTCTAAGTTAGACATTAGTGGTGGTGGTGGTGGATTAAAAGAAGGATGATTTGGTTTTATAGGAAAATCGGGTGGGTTTTGTGGTTTGGAAAAATTTAGGTTAAATGGAGGGTTTAGTTGAGAGGATGGATTTGGCCATGAAAATCCAGGATGGTTTCTCCATTGAGGGTTATATGTGTTTGAATTCAACCCCCCTCTTTGGTTAAAAGCTCCTTACATATAACTCATATCATGATTAGCATATTGCATTGAGAATATGAATGAGATCCTCCATAAAGCTTACAAGCAACATTAGCACATTCTATAGAATTAATTTGAGATTTACTTACCAACTTGGTGAGAGCATCTACCTTGGCACTTAACAAATTGATGGTGTCAAGCTCCAAAACTCCTCTAGCTTTTGCCATTGTTGGCTCATTACCCATGTATCCTTGAGATGCAAGCTCTTCAAGTAAAATAACAGCCTCCTTAGCCGTTTTATCCATCCATTTCCCACTAGAGGCTACATTGACAATAATCCTATTCTCATCCTTCAATCCATTGTAGAAAATTTAAGGGATAATCTTATCGGGAAAGCCATGGCGTAGGCATTGCCGGCATTGCCTTTGAAGCTATTTGAATCTCTCCCAAGCCGCATAGATTGTCTCACTTCCATTTTACTTGAAAGTAGTAATCTCATTATGAAACTTGGCGGTCTTGTGTAGTAAAAAGTATTTGTAGAGAAATACTTGCTCCAATTGGTCCTACATTATGATGGATTTACTAGGAAAACTAGTAAGCTAAAGTTGTACCTTTTCCTTAACTGAAAATGGAAAAAGTCTAAGCCTTATTGCATCATCCGTCACTCCATTGATCTTGAAGGTAGTAAACACATTGAGGAAAGTCAATATGTGAGCATATGGATCCTCTCCTTATAGACCTCTAAATCGATTATTTTGCATTATTTGTATAATGCTTGGCTTGATTTCGAAGTTATTATTAGCAATGGATGGAGCCATAATTCCTCTAAAATTACCCGTTATGTCAAGCATTGCAAAATCGCCCAATGTACGTCTTTCCGGTTTAGTCATTGTGTCCAAGTTTTGTTGATTCACTCTTTTTTACTTTTGTTCCCTACGCAAACCACATAAAGTTAGTTCAATTTTAGGATCAAAATATAAAATATCACTAGCACTTCTACTAAGCCTCATTGTGAGTAGAATCAATATCAAATAACAATAAAGAAAAATATTAAAAATAGAAATAAAAATTTAAGGCCTAAAACAACCTTTCTCTACCTTAAGTTAATAAAAATTCTAAACAAATTCTCCGGCAACGGCGCCAAAATTTGATATGGGTCAAATATATTACTTTAGTCTCTAAGACTAAATATAGAGTAAGTAGGGCGTCAAACACTCGGAAATTTAGAGCAATCTTGTATTAACCAGATAGATAGTTAGATGGATAGGCAATTAATAATAATGAAGATGTTGAATTGTTCTAACTATTCTAAATTTACTAAACAATTACTAACTACACTAACTAATCTAATTATTCTAATAACAAGTTCAATTAAGGTTCATTAGAACCACAATTCAGAATTTATCAAGAACTACAAAACAATGAACAAATAAATACATGCAATGATTGGAGAACATGACCTAAAGTCCTAAAAGCAACTCTCATTGTCAAATAAGGGTATTTTCATATAGAGTCTACAAGCACTCTCATGACATTTTAGAGATAAACAAAAACCATTAAATTCCATGCCAATTCTTTAATCCTTTAAAGTGGAATTCTTGTCTCCAAGTACTTTTCTAACCTTTAAGTAATTCTAATTGTATTTTTACCGAAATGCACCAATTTTCATTCTATATATTTGATTAACAAGTCATATATGGTGATCAATCATACACAACACATTCATACACTCAATTAAAATTAATTCATTCATGTAATATAAAAGATAAAAATGTAGTTCATTGATTAATTCATCTTTACAATTCTAACTACAAGGACTTAGCCAAGATACATACTAATCATAATTAAATAACAATAAGAAGGTAAATAAAACATCAAGCAATAATAGAGAGAAAGAGAAAAAGAAATTAGCTATGGTGATTGATGAATTCTTCAATACTCTCCAAGTAGTTACTTGAATATAGAAAAGCCTTCTTGATGTAATCCTTAACTTCTTTGAATGTTCTTCACTTGATATTTAGAATTTTTCTAACAACAAAAACTAAAGAATACGAATACTTTTTAAAATGTAAAGTAAGTGTTTTTTTATCTCTAAAACAATGCTAATACATATATTTATAGGCCTCTCAAGCATCCCAATTCGTGCACTTTCCAAAAAGGCTATAAAAGTGAAAGGATGCAAAGAAGGGGTGCCTAACCTACTCGGCACCACTGTGCCGAGTTAGGCTGTCTCTGTCACGAGTCGGCACACGGACACGACTCGGCAAGGTCTTCTACGGCTCGAAATAACTCAGTAAGGCAGTGCTGACTTGGCACCGTTCTTTGCTGTCACGACTCGGCATGTTTGGAATGAGTCGGCACGAGGTTTTACTTGCTTCCTTTGACTTTTTGGATACCAATCTTCACTCCAATGCACTCAAATGCAACTTCAAGCATGAGATTATCCTAAAAGGACTTACAAATCATATAAACAACATAAAAGTACAAAAATAACAATAATAGTGCAATAATTAAACAAATGCAAATGCAAACTAAAGAAAAGTCCACAAAATGATCCTAAATGACTGCTATTTTGCATACTATCACCCCTTCACCCTATATAACGTTCACAAATTTCAAATTTTCAAAATAATCGATGAAATCAAAATTCATTCAATCAATCAAAACATTAACCAAATTATCAATTCAACAAAAGAAAAACATACGGTTTTGAAGAGGAAAGTCCACTCATCTACGTCTTAGGTTCCTTCCTCCTCCCTCGATCCTTTCTGTTGTCAAACGATCGCTCAGAAAACAAAGCTTCCTTCACTTTGCTATCTACTTTCTCTTTTTTCTTTTTCTCTAATACAAAAGCCTTCTACCCCTTTGCTCATTGCAGGGGACGGGTGAGTCACCTGTCCCCTCCTCTGCAACCAACACGTCCCTCCCACCTAGCATTGGAGGAAATGAGTGGTTAATGCCAAACTACACCTTAGTCCTCCAACTTAATTATTTTCAATAAAGTCCTTCAATCAAACTTATTTTTTATACAATCTAATCCTACCCAATAATAATATTAAATATTCGTGTACGGACCCGACAATAATGGTCTAAAATACCAAATATTTTTTTATGAGTTCTTACCAATTTATTTTCTAATTTTAATTTTATCATAAATGTTTTAATTTGATAAATATAGTCCATCATCAATTTTAGTTAAAAATGAGCATGAAGACATTAGCATAGTATCCTAAACGACATAATTGATATAGACCCCCTATTTGTTTATTGATGTGTAAAGTTCAAAAATTTATGATTTCTATCAAAATTTATCTTAAATTTTTAATTAAAGACTAAACATCACATTTTTTAATGTACATAACATTTTACTATAATATTTAAATTATTTATTATTTAAATATATATTATTTATTTAATATTAAATTAAATTAAATTAATTTTTTTAATAAATTATTTTAAAAATAACACATATTCACTTTGTCAACAACCAATAATATTACTAAAACAAGAAACTGAAAATTGTTAATATATGTGATGATACACAAAAAATACACCTCCAATGAGAGATGGACACATGGAAAGTATATCTTTCATATTGATTAAGTCAACGACACTCTCGTCAAAGGAGACATTCAACATAACTCATAAGGGCCATGTGACCAGGGAGCATTCTTTTTGACAATAGGAGAATCCCGCTGACCCACTGAACAAAGGGGAAACAAATGCTCCTTCCTTGTAACAAACATTAAATATAATGCCCATCAGTCACTATGGCACCTAACATATCACCTTCTCCAAGAAAGCTACTTGATTACACCTACTTCGTCACTGTGCTGATAGGGTCAAAGAGCCAACCAGCTATTGCCACCTGCCCATTTAGTAAGGCTATATAAAGCCTCCTCTCACCAATCACCAGGTTCGACTTCTTTTCCTTCCTCTTCTTCTCTTCTTGCTCTAGTTCTCCATTATCTCTAGAAACCATTTACAAAGCTTTCATCTTCATCTTTCTATACCCATTAATCAAAGGGGCATCGACTAACTTAAGCATTAGAGGGGCTTTGGACAAACAAAGCCCTCCTAGCTCACCTTTTCTTTTTTGACAGGTCAACCTTAGCCAGGCTGGAGCTAAAAAAGTTTGAAAACCCATCAATTGACGTCGTCTATGGGAAAATGGATGATTTTTATTGCTTAGAAGGTTAACCTTTTTCCCTTCAATTTTTCTCATTCATAAAACTCTTTGATTTGAAGAAGTTATTGTGCTTATATTGCATTTTCTCCATTGAAAATCAAAGAAAATTATATAAGTTAAGCCTTTGAATATTTATCTTATTCTTTATATTTCCTCCATTAAAAATTAAGAAAAGAATGGAGTAGTAGTGGTGAATATATGTTTTGTTATGTATTGTATATAAAATTTTGGGTTGTTATGATTATTGCTACATTTTTATTGTGTTTGGAAAGAGAAGTTTCAATTTCTTATAATGGAGGGATCAAGTGCCCCTATTAACAAAGGGCATAGACAAGTAGAGGATAAGGAACAAATGGTGAATGTGCCAATTGAGCTCTTAAAGGGGCTGATAGAGAAAGTAGATTACTTGGTTAATGTTCAAAAGGGCCAAAATAAATGGAAAGTTAGAGCTGAGGATCCCCAGTTATCAATCCCTACTGGACACAGGGAAGACCACCTCTTCAAGGTGATAAAGAAATGGGTAAGACTAACCCAAGACTCCTCATAGGCTCACCCACCCATGGAGAAGATGATATATGTCGTCCAAAGGTCTCTGAGGGGGAACGAAAACTGAGGTTTGATTCTGAGGTCAAAAAGAGGCAAAGACATGAAGGGACAAAAACTCATGCTAGGGGGAGGACATTATATGGTGGTCTCATTCCCATGAACATTAACACCCCTCTAGCTATCGGGGAAAGCGAGCTTTGGATTCTTAAGATTGCCACCGGGGAAAGTGAGCTTTGGATTCTCATGATTGCCCAAAGGAGAAATTCATATCTCACTCTTCATCACATTTCAGCAAGAGGGAAAAAGAATTTAAAGAATTTCTTGAGTGGAAAAAAGGCCAGCGGGGGAAGAACGTTTGACCACAGGGCGAACCTCTCTGGTCTTATCTATACATTACCGACTCCCCCATGGGAACATAAGCTTATTTATATGGAATTTCAATTCATGAATTTATAACTCCCTTAAGGGAGAAAAATTTTTGAATGAAGATTGTCCATCGCCCACTGGGGTATTCTATATTTCTCTAAGTTAGAGAAGTTCCCTCTGGTTAGAGAGTATCCATTTAAAAATCTCCCCCATGGGAGCAAAATTTTCTTCACTTATAAATGTCAATCTTTCCCAAAGAAGAAAATTTCAATTGCCTTTGAAACCTATATGGGGGGCAGACTCAAATCTCAAAGGGACCAAGCCCTCTAATTAAAGAGGCCAAACCCTACTTTCAAATTAGCCCTCCATAAGTGAGGCACTCTCCATAAAGTGAGACTTCATGCCCATGAGGGTTTAAGAAACATAAATTCCTCATCATGCACTAACCCAACTTTCAAGGAGGCACTCTCCATTGAGCACCTATAATAATTGGAAGTCAAAATCTCTCCCTAAGTGAGAGTCCTATGTCGCCATGGACTTATGGTATAACTACCCTCTCCAAGGAACTATCTCCACATGTACACAGATCCAGCTCGATACCATGTCCACAGGGACACTAATCAAACTTGAAAGCCATGACCACAAGGACATCGATCCAACTTGACCCCATGTCCACATGGACATCCATCAAACTTGAATACCATGTCCATAAGGACAATCCATTCCTGAGATTGAAATTCCTGAGATCAGTGGCATTCAATCTCAGGAATAGATGGGGGGCAACTGATGATATATAAAAAATACACTCCAATGAGAGCTGGACATGCAGAAAGTATATCTCTCTTATTGACTAAGTCAACGACACTCTCGTCAAAGGAGACATTCAACAAAACTCACAAGGGCCATGTGACCAGGAAGCATTCCTTTTGACAATAGGAGAATCTCGCTGACCCACTAACCAAAGGGGAAACAGATGCTCCTTCCCTGTGACAAATATTAAATGTGCTGCCCAACTTCTCCAAAAAAACTACTCGATTACACATACTCAGTCACTGTATTGATAGGGTCAACGATCCAACCACCTATTGCCACCTGCCCACCTAGTAAGGCTATATAAAGCCTCCACTCACCAACCACAAGGTTCGACTTCTTCTCCTTCCTCTTCTTCTCTTCTTGCTATGGTTCTCCATTATCTCCAGAAACCATTTACAAAGCTTTCATCTTCATCTTTCTATGCCCATTGATCAAAGGGGCATCGACTAACTTTAGCATTAGAGGGGCTTTGGGCAAACAAAGCCCTCCTAGCTCACCTTTTCTCTTTTGACAGGTCAACCTCAGCCAGGCTAGATCTAAAAAAGTTCAGAAACCCATCAATATGTAACAAAATTAAATTCATTTATTTAAAATAAGTAATATTATTAATAAAATTTTTAATGCATATATCAATATATGTTTACAATAATAAGAATTTAAGATATTAATCATATAAATATATTTTATTTTTAAAATATTTTATTTATTTATTTATAGCAATGTTTTTAAAAATTTTAAAAATAATAAAAAATAATTACTATTTTAAATATTATAATTAATTACTAAATCTTACATATTTAATAGTAAAACAAAATATAATAAAAAAATTAAAAATTTGAATCAGTTACTATAAATCGTAAATATTTTGTCTTTTCATATTAATAGATAATTCATTTAATAATAGGATTCACATTAACGTACCAATTAAAATGTCATGTCAACATTTCTGTAAGTAATTTTACCAAAAATTAATGATGAGCTATATTTATTATTTGTCAAAAATTAATTAAATTAAAATATTTATATAAAAAACTAAACTATAGAACAAAAGCAAGACAATCATAAATATTTGATATGTTTAAACTATTATCCCATTAAATTACATACATTTTCACTGCCAAGTTTGAGGGATTGAACATTGGCCAACACAATATCTATAGGTGGTGCGGAAGTTTGTGGAAAAATAAACACAAAATAAATAATATCAAAATAAAAAAAGTAAATAAAAATACAGAGCTTTATGTAAAACCTTAATGTGAAAAAAAATTATAAATAGAGAAAGAGATATTTCACTGTTGTTGAAAGGAATACATAAGAGTGTTTAAGGCGGTTATATAATAAAACTCATAAAACCCTAATTTAGGTACATTAAAATATATACTCATAAATAAAGAAGAATAAAAGAAAAATAGGTCCATAACTAAAATGCATAAGCAATGCACAATACATAATATATGGTTCGTGTATGAATATGGCCATGTTTCACCCCATGTTCACCTCTGGATCAAAAATAGTAAATTCGCTAAAACTATAACGAGTCAAATACAGCTGGAGACATGTTGTGCTTCACTCTAGATAAATCTTCACGAATTGCTAGAATTTCTACATGCCTGTGAAAGGATGGATATGACTATATTGCCCTCAAAACTAAATTTTCTTTAACAAAACATATTTATACTGCAGGGACTTCCCCTTTATTAGCATAATCCTTTCATTCCACTATAGATTCTAAAAAATTCATAAATTATTTTGAGAAAAATATAAAAAAGTAACATGTAGTTTCAACCTTAATCAATTTTTGACCTGTAGTTTTAACCCTAACAATTTAGTATTATGTGCTTCAGACTATTAGCAAAAAATGGCAAATCAGCTCATACTATTTCAGATGCTGATGTGGCCAAGGGCAAATACATCTTCCTACTTAAAGCGTGTCAGACAATAAAAAAAGGGGGAAAATTGGCGTTTTAAGACCAAAAACCCTAAACCACATATACTCTTCTAAAAATCTAAAATTCCTAATCTATTCTCTCATTTTGTGTCCTCCATCAATAATTTTAATGAGAATATAGAGAGCAAGAGCAAAATTACAGTGGAAATGCTGTGTGGTTTGATATTTGAATCTAGTGGGTGGTTCAATTTTTTTTAAAAAAAGGATTGGTGAAAGAAGAAATAGGTGAAGGGCTTTACTTAGGGATCAGGCTATTGGTTGGAGTTTACCTTCAAGAATAAGGTAAGTCAAAATTCCAATAAATTTTCTTTGATTTTTGTCTATTGCATATTAGGGTTAATGTGTAATGAGTGTACTATTTGCACAATAATAATCAATTCTAAGAATCTATGGCTTTATGTGCATTTTTTATTTAAATATTTGTTTATTTAAATATTTATTTTATATTTGATTTAGTTTTTAAAATGGTCTAAGAAAATAAAGTTTTAATTTTTTATTAACAGAGTAATGTCTGACACTGTGAAGCTCATGCTTCACCATGGGGAAAATGGTGTGATAATAGTTAAAGTAGATATATAGATGGTGAAACAGTATATAAAGAAGTAGACATAGATTACATTTCAATGTTTGAGTTATTTAGGTATTTTAGCGATCTTGGATACATAAGTGGATATAGGATATGGTATAAAATTGCAGGTCTGTCACCTCCTGAGGGAATTGAGGAAATTATGGATGATAGAATTTATCAAACAATGCTTAATTTTGATAAGAATGAAGGCCATATTCGTATATATTATGTGAGTACTAGCCCCCCTTACATGTTGTTGACTTTAATGATTTCGAATGTGGGTTAAATGAAGAAGATGGAGTGTGTTTTAATTTAGAAGAAGAAGATGTTGTGGATGTAAGTGATGATACTATTAACTTAGATAATAATGTAAATGTGAATGTTGGTAGAGATTGTGAAATGAGAGATGATGAAAAAGAAAAAGTGGATGTTAATTGCAATGACCCAGGGTTTGATTATGCTTATTATTTTAAGGATAGTGAGGGGGTAAATGTTAAACAGGAAGATGGAAAGTTTAGTGATGTTGAGGATGACAGTGAGCAAGACTATAATATTGATAATTTAGCACAAAAATTGATCAATTATATGTTGAGTACTACTAAGGAATTAGAAAGTGATAACTCTGATAGTGATTACAAGTTGTCAGAAGAAAAGATGAAACCGATTCTCAATCTGAAGGTGAGATAAGTGATTTATATAAAGACCATAAAGGCTCGAATGATGATATTTTTACAAATTTTAGGAATGGTATAGGTTTATGGGATTCAGGGGATGTAGGTTTAGGGGGTTCTGGTTATATAGGTGGTGGTGAAAGGGCTGCTAGTGTGGTGGAATGAGGTGTTAGTGATGGTGTAAGGGATGGAGGTGCAGGTGCAAGTGCTAACAATGGTGGTTTTAAGGTAAATGACCTGACAGAAGACTATGTAAAGGAATTCAATGAAAAGCCAATAAATGATGATAAGTAGTGCAACTTGAAAGGAAGTGATTATGACGATGATAGAGACAATGTTGACTTTAATAAGAAAATAGGAATGCAAGATCCACAACTTTGCAAGGGTATAAAGTTTACAAGTGTAGAAATTTGTAGGAAAGCATTACAAGAATGGGCTGTCAGCTGAGGTTATTTTTTTTTAAATAAGAATAGTAAAGACAGGGTTGTAATATGCAAAGATAGGTGTGGCTTCAGGATACATGCTTGAAGACTGAGGCACAGTAACACATTCCAAATCAAAACTTTTAGGCCTATTCATTTGTAACCAAAGGAATGGAATAATAACTTAATTACTTCAAAGTATTTTGTTGAAAAGTATAAAGAACATTTGAGATATAATCCAGAATGGGAAGTATATGCAAAGTCAAATAAGATTCAAAGGTAGCTTGGGCATGAGATCTCCATTTCAAAGTACTATAGAGCAAAAAAAGGGGGGCTAAAAAATTGATATTTAAGGATGTTGTTAAGCAATATAAGAAGTTAGGGGATTATGCAGAAACTATAAGAGTCACTAATCTAGGTAGTTATGTGAAATTAAAAACCAGTCTTGAACAAGTGATACATTAGCAAGAAGAGATAGAAGAAGTTACACTTTGACTTAAAGAGATCGTAGTGCTCTAGTACATGTATATCATATTTGCTCAGCAAAAGTAAAGGCATTTTTTAGGCCTGAGACCAATTATTGGATTAGATGGATGCCATCTAAAGACTTCTATGGGTGGAAAACTTCTATGTGTTATTGGTCGTGATGGAAATGAAAATATGTTTCCTCTTACCATGGCTATTGTGGACATTGAAGAGAAGATTTTATGGAAATGGTTTCTGTAGCTTTTGTTTGAAGATTTTGGAAGTCCTGCTGAAAAAAAGTGAGTTTTTTTGTCAGATCAGCAAAAGGTGATTCAATACATGCTATTTATTTAAATTTTTCAATACTTTTTCATTCAATTAATATTGTATGTATTGTTATTGGTTTTCAAGGGACTTGTGGAAGCTTTTAAGGAGATGATGCCTGGTGTTGAATATAGGCACTGTGTGAAGCACATTTTAGAGAATTTTAAATTACTTTTAAATTATTTAACATATAAGAAGATGTTATGAGCAACAGTTGGCAAAGGCAGTAAAAAGAGCTGCCAGTATCATATAAATCAATTGAAAGAGTTTGATGTCAAAGCAAATGATTGGTTGATGCAAAAGGATCCTACAATATGGGCACATGTATTTTTCTCTAATCATACTAAATCCAATGCAATATAGAACAATATATGTGAGTCTTTCAACTCATATATAAAGGTTGCAAGAGATATGCCAATCTTAAGTATGGTTGAATGAATTAGGAGGTTAATAAAGAGGGTGTATGTAAAGGCAACTGTAATGAGGAATTATAGATGTGAAATATGCCCACATGCTCAAGAAATTTTGAAGAAGAATAAGGTAGATAGTAGAGATTATTTTGGCACTCCAGTTGGTGAATTCAGAAATGAAGTCGACTTTGGTAACATAGGAAATATAGTTGACTTGGCTAAAAGAAGTTGCAGCTGTAGGTACTGGGACTTGACAAGAATACCTTACAAGTATGCTGTGAGTGCAATTTGGACAAATAAAGAGAAACCTAAAGACTATGTTCATCCATATTACTTAAAAGCAATATATCTATTTATTTATAAGCACATGATCTATCTTGTACCAAGCAAGGAAGAGTGGGAAAGAACTGATTTTTCTAATGTCCATCCAAATTATTGTCAGGAAAACAGCTGGCAGACCTAAAAAGAAAAGGATTAAAAATCCAAATAAGCCTAAGAATTCATATAAAATTTCAAGAAATGGTGGTTATGTGGTAATTGCAAACAAAGGGGTCACAATGTTAGGGGCTGCAAAGCATCTATCACTAGTAAAATAGCTTGGCAAAGAAGAAATAGGCTACAAAAGCAGAAAGAAAATAGAGCAAGCACATCCTAGGTATCTTATAAATATAATGTTCACTTTTTAGAATTTTTACTTATTATAAGTTCATTGATTGATAAAAATATTACTTATTCATCAAGGTGTTAGCACTAGTGCTGTGCGACCAAAGCAACGGGTTATAAGAAAATCAAGTGCTTGTTAACAAACAGAACCTCCATTTGCATCACAAGAGCAGCAACAACATGTTCATAACTCATCTCAACCAACATCCACAGTTCATGGAAGGAATGTTGGTGTTGTTAAATCAGTAAGTCAACCATTGGCACCTAAGGTAATAATATAACTAATAGTTATTATTGGAAATTATGAGCTACTTTTAATTGAATTTTTCTCTATTTCAGACTACTATAGGTTAGTTCAAGCCTTCAAGGCCTTATACACAATAAGTTGCCAATGCGATAATAAATACAAGCACGCATACTTATAAGAAACCAACAGTTTCATCAGCTGTAAAGGTTAGAGCAAGTGAAAGAAGGTCCACTGCTGTTTCAGGCAACATACCTCTTGCATTTTACCAAAACTTTAAAAGAGCTACTGAGCTTGCATCTTTTGCACCTGCTAAAAAAAATAAGAAGGCAGCAGCTTCAAAACCATCGACGTAATGGATTCCTATTGTTATTAGGATTTGGTTTTGCTATTTTTGCTTGGGAATTTAGTTTTTAGTGTAACTATGAGGGTGTAAACTATTATAAACACCTAGCATATTTTGCTATTTTGGTTTTCATTACAACTTCTAGTATTATTAATTTGGCACTTTAAAATTTTATTTATCAGGATATCAGTTTGATGCTTCTTTTTCTTAATTGAATTTTGGATTATTGTTTGTTTATATATTGTTCACTTTATTACATCTAGTGTGTTGCATATATTTTTATTAGTATTTGGTTGCTTGTACTTATCTGTATGCTCCAATTAATTTGTATTATTGTATAATTAACATATTCACATTCAAGATGCACATTATAGTTTAGATAATATGAAATGATTTCAACAAACAAAATATTCATTTCACTTAGGCATTTTCATAAACACTTTATTTATATACTACGCTACTTTCATTTTAAGGCAAATACAATAACCCTTTACCATATTTGTTCCCTTTTCCATTACCACTAATAGCATATGACATAATAATAAATAACAAGAAGATAATTACAAATTTCTTGCAACTACATTTGATTGTAAAGCTCTCTTTTTCTTCATATTTTTTCAACTCCAAGTTTAGCCTAACTATTTCATTCTTGTACGCACTCAATTCCTTATCATTCAAATTCAATAGCTCTTTTAACTTGTTCAATTCATCAATGATCTCAGCTTCTCTTGCTCTCTACAGTACCATTTCTTCTTCCTATTCATTCAATTCAGTAAAAGTCTCAGTTTCCATATATGGACTATCAATCCATTTAAAAAACTTGCACCCACACCTACCTATTTCTTCAAATTTGCCACAACCATAAAATTTTTGACCATAATTCATAGGAGTAGAAGAGGTCTTCATGAGCAATGGCAAACTACAATCATATAATTTTCTATTTATTTGTGATATCGATGCCGATGCTGATACCGATGCCATGCTACTTTGTGATAATGATGTCATATTTTTTGCGATGAACATAATTTAATTTTAGTAGCCAACTTAGGGATTTTAGTTTGATTTAGGGAACCGGGGATTTTAATTTAATTTAGGGATTTATGGATTTGTACATCTAAAGGCAATTAGGGATTGGCCATTTCCTCTAGTTTTTCATTGTCTGGCACTCTTTAAGTGGGAAGATGAATTTGCCTTTGGCCACATCAACATCTGAAACCGTGTTAGCTGATTTGCCTTTTTTGCTAACAGTCTGAAGCATAGGGTACTTATTTATTAGGGTTAAAATTACAAGTTAAAAAGTGATTAGGGTTGAAATCATAGAGTACTTTTTTGTACTTTTTCTAATTATTTTTTATTAAAAATATTACAGCATAAACTTGTTAAACTTCAACTAAATTCAAGTTGTAAACTCTACCAATAGAACTTTAGTTGCAAGTGATTAATATATATAGACAAAGTAAAATCACTAGTTCTAATTGCTATCTAGAGGCAAAATAGAGAAAGTTGCAGAGGTTAATTTCCAAGGAAAAGAAATGGATGATTCCTAGTTTGTGATGGCTAATGATATGATGAAGGACATTAATTCTAATGCATTATGCATTAATTATATTATAATATAAGTTCTCCACATAGCTCTATGTGTAAACTAATCATGTGCCCCTCCTAATCTAAGTTTCTTTCAAAAGCTTAACATAGACCTTATGTAATGCTCGCCCTTTAGAATATGTATTGGTGATGTAAGCATTTTATGTTATGCATAGTATATGAGTGGACCTCATTTAATGTAACACCCGCCCTTTAGCACATGTGTGTATGACGTATGTATTGCGTATTACATATGTGATAGTGGACCTAGTATAAGTTGAATTTCAGCATGTGAAGGTAGAGAGAGACTAAATTGAAAGGTAAGTTTAGAGTTGGTTGTAAGAAAAATAAAGTTATAGGGGTATTGTGCATTAGGCCTACTTCATTAAGGGGTTAAGTGGATATTTTGTTATGATATTTAGGTGTATTTAATTATATATTATTATTATTATTATTGTTATAGTTAATTAAGAGATATATATGTAAT
>CATIWO010403532.1:0-15719 GCA_949673435.1 Macaranga tanarius
TCTTAAATTATCAGAAAGAAGAAAGCTGTATTGGTGAAAAATGAATTGTTATTTTGAAAGACGAAGATTACAGAATATATACACATACAAGTCAACCAAATCTACTCCTAAGGCTAATATATTGGGATCTGATTGATTCTAACTAAGGTAAACAAATCAATAAGAATATATACATAAGATTATTTCTTAATAGGCAACAGTGCCATCACCGCTGCCTCTCCCCCAGTTAATTTTTTTTTCCTTATTAGCACTGTTGCCCTCAAATTTATTTGTTAATTTTTTTCTTCTTTTCTTTGTTTATCTATTTCTTTGTTTTTTTTTTCTTTTTTTTCCTTAATTTTATTTTATTTTTTATTTTTTATTCTGTTATATATATTTTTTTATTTGTTTCTATTTGATTTTTTTTATTATTGGTTACTAATTTTTATTTTTGACTTTCTTATTTTTTATGCAATATTTTTATTTCTGTTTTATTTATTTATTATTAATTGATGAAGGTTAGATCAATAAGGGATGTATAGATTAAATAATTATTTTTTCTTTAATTGATTTAATAAAATTAGATTATTTAATATTGTGAAAAATTTTTAATTAATTTTAGATTTAATTTTAATTTTTAATTATTTATTGTATTTATGGTGTACTGACTTTTATTTTTTTGTAGACATTTTTCTTTTTGAACAGACTAATTAATAATTTTTTGCAAACACATAGACTTGGTAGCCCACGGGTTACTAAATTTAATTTTAATTTTAGTCTATTTAAGTTGTAGTTTATTTTTATTTATTTATTCTGCATGTATATGTGTTATAATCTTTTTTCCTCTACCGTTTCTTTGTATGTGCTTTTTTTAATTATCTATGTTATTTTATTTATTGTGTTATATGTGGACGAATGTTGAATGTAATGTGAATCAAATTCAATTGCATGTAAATGGATAATTAACCAACTTGGACTAAAATTATAAAATTTGAAAATTATTTGTATAAAATAGCAATTTGCATGTACTAAAAAATAATAATTAAATAGTTAAAAATAAAACATATAACACAAATGGAGGCCGATTGTAAGGTCGGGTGAGCCATTCAAAAGCTTGTACCCAGTCTCTGAGGACGGCTGCTAGGCTCTCTCTGTGGGATCCAGTTGCTGTAAAAGTGTCCTGAATTTCACTTGAGTGGAGACTTCCGTCTCTGACCAAAGCTTATCAAAAGACCCAAATTTATATTACTAGTGGGCCATGAGCCCGCATAGTACCGTGGTCGCTAAACATTTGGGCACAGTCTGAACCCCGTCTCCTACAATATGGCTTATCTAAAACTCATAAATATCGCAGTAATTTTTTATTTGTAGAATAAAATTATTATAAAAATTTAATTAAAACAAAAGACACTATTCATGCTAATAGATTTGAAGTTTTATTTTAGTTTATATTTTCTATATAGGAATAGATATAAATATAACCATTTTTTAAAATTGATATACATCAAAGATTATGTATGATATCCATAAGTTAAGGATTCAATTATTGCCTTCTACCTTCCAGACTCCAAAAAAAAATTTAAAATTGAGATACACACAATTAAAAATCGAACACATAAAAAAACACGCAAAAAAAAAAAAAAAAAAAAAGAGTTCGAGTGAATTGATAAAAGCTTTCAATTTGCTGTGGTTTACAGACAGTAGCAACTAGCAAGGGAAGCTTTGGCAGCCAAGTCAGCGACGTCGAAGAAAGTCTTGGAGTTCAAGTCGTTGTCAAAGTAGGTCGGAATATGAATTAAAGAAAGTTTTAACAACAAAACAAAAAAAACAAGAACTCCGCGCGGGGACCGTTAGGTTAGGTGAAGATGGTGATAGCATAAGACTACATTTCTTCGTCTTCTGCTGCTACTGCTTTCTGTGACTTGCATTTTTTTTTTCTAGATTTTTTTTAAGATTTCAATTAATTTCTCAGTAGCTGTTTTTGATTGTCATATAATATTGTGTGCTACATTACAAAGGGTTTGTTGGCGAAAAAATAAAAACAAGACTTTTATATTTAAAAGAAAATAAAAAATAAAAAATATATTAGTTTTTAAAGATATACTTTGAACTTTTAAAACTCTCTATATTCTAGTTTGAAACGTTGTTGTAATCTTTTTTAATTATTGTTATGATTTTGAATGTATTACATGATTAACGTTTGTAGCACGCTTTTATGTTTTTATTAACTAAAAATATAATTGATGTGAAATGCTTTTATTGTTTGGAAAAAATTATTTTTAAATTTCTTACATATATATTCTTAAATTATAATTAAAGAAAATGGAGATATTTAAAATTATTTTTTTAAATGAAAATTTTATTGTTAAAATGTTAATAATTAAGTCTAATTTAAATCCATAATCTTTTAGTGACATGAAGTGAACTTTTGTCATCTGTCTACTTAATTTACATATGTAAAGATTTAGGTATTAAAATATTATAGTGATAAAAGAAATATGTTTTTTTAAAAGAAATAGTATTTTTATTTTTACTTATACTATTGTCAGAGTAACAATAGCATCTCTCTCTTTTTTCAAGTGGAAAATTTTACTTCTACCTAGCATGACAAACCTCCAAAAGAATACATATCTAGCAATAAAAAGTTTATATCTAATATAAATGGTAAGTGCAAAGGTTTGTATAATATAAGGCAATTTGAAATGGAAAAATAAATAAACCTCAGAATAATTTTGTTTAAGTATATTTATGAAATACATGGTAACACAGAGAATTTATTGTTGTGAAAACATGTATTGAGAAAGTTTTGTCACCTTTATAGGTCCATCCGGTTCAATTTCAAATTAATTAGAATCATTGTGGCTATCAGATATATGCTAAAACAAATTCACCCTTTTTTTTAGCCCAGCAGTTGTGTCATTTGCACCACTCAATATTAGAATTTCACTTGAAATTGATGCTAATTAATTAGCATACATCAAATATTTATGCGTTGTCAATTTTACTTATCTTCTAACAATTATATTCTTCTTGGAAAATGAAAATATAGCTTTTTTTTTTTTTTTTTGGGATTTTCTTATATATGATCAAGCACATTAGTGCAAAAATACAGCAAATTCAGCCAAACGCATGAGGCGGGTTGGTTCATCATTTTATGATGAATGGAATATAAAAATCATAGAACTCACACATTTGCATCCAATTTGATATGTAACTATAAAGAAATAATTTATTGGAATATATATAGGAACTACAACCGAGTTATTGACCAATGAATTGTAGTATATATAAAATTTTACTCAAATTAGTTCAGAAAAAAAATCTAACTCAAACTGAAAAATTTTCACCAAAATTTCAAGTGGTTAATTTTTTTTTTTTTAATGTATGCTCGGTTTTTAGAATGTATTAAATGAATGAGAGAGTATCTTTAAAGAAAAAAAATTTAGCTTCAATCAAGTACAAGGATGCATGGTCCAAAACATCCTTATATAGTATTCAAAAAAAACAATTGTCCAATTTCATAAAAATTTTTTGTTTTTATAAGTACATTGTAAAGAAAATTGTTTTTTTTTTAAAAAAAAAAATTTAATATTTAAATTAATTCATTATTTAAAATGGAGGAATTAAAATATTAAAACATGAGAATCACTTTATTATATAATTATTTAACTTTTTTTTTTCTAAAAACTGAGTATTATATTTGAAAAATAATTTAAATTGCTTATGCAAGAATGCTCAAATAAAAACTACAATTATATACAAAAACTTAAAATTAAAACTACAAATTATATACAAAAAACTTAAGTTTAAGTAGTCAATGATAATAAAATCGTAATCAAAACATGTAAAAATATGAATTAAAATAATAAAAAACTTAATTATTAAAGAAAAAGAAATTGATGAAGATTATACACTTATACTTACTCAAATGGATCAATTCATTTTCTTGAATTTAAAAATATATAGAAAAAAAAAAGATAAGAATAATGGCAATGGGACAAGGTTCTCATATAACTTTATATGAAGGAAGCAAACCAAATTATAACCACATGTTGTAGTTGTTGATGTCATGTCTGTATCCGAATAATTAAATTATTTTAGATCAGAACTAAATTATATAGAAAATAAGTTTAAATAGAGGACTAAATTAAAAAAAATTAAATTAAAGGACTAAAGTTAAAAAAATGTTTAAATCGCCATTCAAAAAAAACGTGTCACATGCAGGTGAAAGTGAAGATTGACTCACCCACCCAACTCCCTTGCCATGCACGTTTGGCAAGTGCATGGCCAAGTATAAATAGAGACCATTCTCAGAGAAAAAGATATATATAATGGTACTTAGTACCATTCTCAAAGAAAAATATTATATATAATAATAATAATAATAATAATAATAATAATAATTAAGAAGAATAGCGAGATGAACCGGGGAGGAGTAGGAGGAACCTACAATTATTTGTGAGTGGATAATATTTATTTATTTATTTTATTTTATTATTTATTTTGCTGAATTTTTTGTTGGTTAATATTAAATTATTTTTGAGTTGTGTTTATAATTTTAAGTGTGTATGACACTAAGAATTAGAGGTTTCATGTATGAGACATGATAAATTTGGGTAGTTATGTATAGTCGAACCCTAGGGCCGAATACACATACTACTATATAGGTGTAAATCCATGTTTGGGACATGATATGATTATAAATATGTATAGCTGATACCTGGAGCCGGATACATATAAATATGTATAGCCGATGTCTGAGGCCGGATACAAATAAATGTGTATAGTTACTGCCAGGGGCCGGGTGCACATTTGTAAATATAAGGTTGGTGAAAGTGTATAACCGTTGCCTAGAGCTGGGTACATATTTTATCATATGAAAGTAAAGTAGTTATGTTGTTAAGTGTGTATTATATGAGAAAGTAATTTTTAAAAAGGAAGATTTAATTGAAATGTTTTAAGGGATTATTTTAAATAATTCTTATGAATTGATTATGAACTTATTTAATTTTTATGATTAAGTCGGAGTGTTATTTTTGTTCGCTCGCTGAGTCTTTTCTTGTGAAAATACTCACCACTCCTTTTATTAAATTTTTCAGAGTTGAGTGACTGTCTGGGTGATAGCTAGATATTTCAAGGGAATCAAGAGCAGTGAAAAGTTTGAAAAATAATATTGTATAGTTAAGATATTTGGTAAATGTACGATATTATTTTAAAACAATTGTAAATTAATGAGTTGCATTGCGAGATTTGTATATAATAGTGATGACAATATTTTGGGTTGTATTATGATTTAAGAGTAATATAGTAGATATTCAAGATAGAAGTAATACTCCGCCATATCAGTACTTAAATTAGGAAAGTTAAGTATGCAACTTTCTAATAAGGGTAATGATGAAGTTGGGGTGTTACAGTTGAGGACAAATGCATGGTGTGTCTGTGGTGCGGGTCTAACCAATAAATCAAAACATGCAATTTTTGTGATATTATATGAGCCAGAGTGGTGCTATTGATTTAGAATGGGGTTCCACATGTTTGCTCATCATATTTTGCTTTCAAAATTACTCCTCTCAAATTGCAATACATAAACAATATTAAAACTCGAGATTTACTTGATCATTTATGGTTTTCTAAAGATAATAATTTCTCTTATTTACTTGTTTTAAGCTCAAGGCTAATGAAAAAGTAGTCTAGTAATCATTTTTATAGAAAAATTATTAGGTGCTTTTGTTGTGTACGTAGTCCGAAAAGTTCTAAAAATACATTTTTTAGTGTCAATTTAATGCATAGCATAAAAAAAATTTCAAGGTTGATACATGTTTAGGAAAATAAAAATAAAAATTAATTATAGCCAATCAAGGCTTATTGCCTAATATTGTTGCTTTTGCCACATTGTACAAATTAGTTCTAAACACAGTTATGGTCATGCTCTCTTAGTCATTTATACACATTTATGTAAAAAGAGTTATTTTACTAGCGAAAGAGTAATTTAATGGTCATTTCTTTCTAAAATTTTATAAAATATAAGATTTAAATTCTATTTCTATTAATTTACAAAATAAAATTTCATCTTTTTTAGAAGAGAAAAACTGTCCAATTATGTTTTGGATTGATATTTATGACATCCTTATTAATAAAAAATATTTTCTTTTTGAAAACTTTCAAATGTACCTTTTTCAATAAAGTAGTGAGCCTTTCTCGTTTGGTACAATTCGAAAATGAACAGATAAATAGCTACAAATTAACGAAAATGATTAATGATAGTGCTTACCAACATGTAGATGCACCTTTTTTTTTTTGTTAATTTGGGTTATTTGGATTATTTTGTATACATCTAAAGTCGATAAAATTAAGCCCAAATAATTCTTATTGAACACATCAAGATTCCGAACTATAGTTCAGCCTTATTTACAGCACTAATAACTAGTAGTTCAAAGCGCAGTTCTTGATTACCATCTTCATGATATCCCTGTGTGTGTGTGTATATATATATATATATATATATATATATATATGATTTTCATAACATCATTATATACATATACAATTATTCACTCGAACTGGAAATTATCTAATAATGTTGAAGGAAATAAATGCCAATCATACATTTATATATATGGTTAATAATCAAGTGCTAGCCATATGTATATATTATATTCTTTGAGTGTAATCTGAGCTTCCCATGGAAACAATGTGGTGCAGTGTTTCATTATTCTCAGTAGCCCAACTGTAACTCCCTTCAAAAAGATCATTAGGGGAAATGTTCCATTCCAAGACTCGAACTACCCGACTCGCAAAAAAAATTATTTATGATACTTTAATTTCATCATATTGTCTTTAGCTATAATCAAATAAGTAATGCAAATTTGGTTTTGTTAATTGAATGGATGTTGCCATTTTTACTTCATTTAATTTGACACCTAAAAAAGTTGTCAGAAAAATTCTTACTTACTCGATGTGTGTTATACCCAATTACCTGACTCATTTGTGGCCAATGCATCGGAGTATCACGGACACAAGCAGCAGCACAAAATATCATTCGAGTCATTTCGAAGTAGTCAAAATCATTCTCCAATTTGGGATCAACAAGATCACCATAGTTGCCATTGTCCAAAGCTTGTCTCAGCCGACGCTTTGCCTGTATATATGTGTGTGTGTATATATATATATATATATATATATAAATATATATACATACACACACACATAGAGAGATGGATAAAAAAATGTGTTAACTCTTTCGATCACAATTAATTTATCATTTTGTACATCTAAAACACACCCTATCTAAATAATTTTTAGGACCACTACTCTCATTTTGAACTTTCATTAATATTATATACTTTAATCTTGGAGTGTGATAATTTACTAATATTTAAGTATGTTGGATTATTGACACCCATGACTGGATATAATCCATTTCAAAATTCAAACACAAAAGATTTATATAATATGAGATATTATCTAATAATAGTTATTATTGGTTTTAGATAATATGAGATATTATCTAATAATAGTAAATAATTATTGGTTTTAGATAATATGAGATATTATCTAAAGCCTATCTCTATCTTTTATATATAAAAGATTAAAAAAAAATAATGCTATCTGCACAGATAGTTTTCTCTCACTGTTTTTTATCCTGGTGATATTTAGATCGTGAAAACAACAGTATTTGCTTTAGTAGTCAAGGCTTCGATCATCACACATGTTATATACTCCGCTGCAAAAGGTTAGTGACTTTACTATTTTCTATTATTTTCATCATTGGTATCAGAGCCTATCTTCATGATTTAATAATATTGGTATTATTTTATTTTGTGTGAATATATGTGATGTATACATGATTCGTGTTATATGATTAATAAAAAAAGTGTTTTCGTAATCTTATATAAACTGTTTTGATTTGGCGATTTAATCAATTTGCATTAAAACATATTATATACATTAATTTGATTAATATTAGTTTAATAGTAGAACATGATTAAATGTTAATCATCAGTATTAAATTAGTTTAACCTAATTACTATTTAAACATAATTAGGGTTTTTGGCAGAAATAGGTCGCACGGCTGTGCATTGAGGATGCACAGCTGTGCCTGTGAGCGTGCCTCAACCCTAAATGGAAGAAACAGGTCGCACGACTGTGCATGAAGGCTGTACAATTGTGCCTGCGAGCATGCTATTTGCATCTGGTTATGTACGGATGTGCACTGAGGCTACATAGTTGTGCCTGTGAGCATGCCATTCACATCTAGTTGCGCAAGGCTATGTGCAGAGGCCACACAACTGTGCCTGAGTTATGATCTCAGCACCCTGCATGCACACACTGAAGCCGCACAGCAGTGCCAAAAGTATTTGAATTTGTTTTCTTAAGTTGATTAATCACTAGCGGCTTATTTAAATGTTAAACATTTTACGTTTTTTAGCAGTAACTCATTCAACGAGTTAAGGTAAATCGTCTACCTTTCGGGGGCGTTGCCCCTTGACCCCTGCCCGCTCACCTAGGGCGCTGCCCCCAGACCCCGTTAGGGGCGCTGCCTTTTAACCCTGAGTGGATTCACCTTATAAATCATTTTGTAATGTGATGGTATAATATGACATTTTTTATTTCTATGCTATGTATATGATGCTATGCATATGATGGTATGTATATAATGCAATACTATAATAGCCAAATAAGATTAAAATGAGTAAAACCCTCAATTAATATTAAGTCATAAAATGCCTTCCATAAATCAACACTTGTCAAGACCTGGATTGCCATATATAAGTTCAGTCAAAGTAAAGTATATTAAGCCATCTAGGTAAGATAAGATGGATAATGGTGATATCCATATGTATGAAATGGTTAGACTTAACTAGGTTATCAAAATGGTTTTAGGGCATTAAAATGGAATTAGCTGGGACATATGATGTCAAATCCTATAGGTATCCAAGAATTACATAAGATGTAATTGGTAAAATGTTACCTATCTAAATAACCTAACTTTAAGCTATAAACCAAAGCTTACTTACAAATTATTTGATGTTCAGATTATTATTACTTTAGTTATGATTGTTAAATTGAGATATTCATTTATGTTTTGGTTTCTTTAATAATTTCTTAATAAATGCTTGAGATACATGTATCCAACAAATGCAATTTATTATTTTGCTTATTTAATTATATTTATTTTATTTGCAATATTTAAATGTATTTATTTTTGCATCTTTTAAAATTGTTATGAGAAGACCAACAAAAAGACCACAAAACTTTAGAGTTAGAGAACTTAGAAGTTTAATCCAATAATCTTTTATTACTGTGTATAAACTTTTAACTAGTAATATCAAATATTAGAACTTAAATGGCAATTGAAAACTTAGTGATCTCTTCGAATGTAGGTCTAGTGGGAGATTTTATTAGTTAATATATTAAATGAATAGTAATTATGTGTATTGTATGTTCTCCTAACGAAGTGAAACTGTCAATTATTAAAGATCACAAGGATCAACAATGACAACTACCACTAAGTCCGTTGTTGTTGAGCTTAACAAGAACCTCAAGTTGAATGGGGGCAATTATAAGATCTGGAGCATGAAAATTCAATACGTGCTGAAGAACAAGAAGTTTTTAATATGCTGAACATTGTTATGACTGAGCCTGAGGATGGATTCACTATCCAGCGTAAGCGGGATAGGGAGGCATACCAAACATAAAAAAAAAAAAAAGAATTCTACTGCTCACATCATTTAGCTTAGCGCAATGGATAATGACATTGCTAAGCAATTCAAGAGGTTAGAGAATGCAATGGAACTTTGGAATGCTTTGAAGGAAATGTTTAGAGGTGTGTCCTTGACTAAGCTTCGCTCACTAACCATTAAGACCTACAAGAAATGTCCTGATCATACAATAAAAAAACATCTAAGAGAGATATCCAATATGATCAGTGAATTGAATGATGCTGGTTATGTATTGACCGATGAGTAAAAGATTCAAGTTGTCATCCGCTCTTTGCCCAATAGTTGGGAGCACATGAGGATGCACCTAATAAATTTAAAGAACATAAGGCACTTGGAGGATGTTGTGCAACATTTGGAATTAGAGGAAGATCAATTTATGTCGGTCAAAGTCGATGTACAAGTGCATTACACTCAAGGAAGCTCCTCTACTAGAACGAGTTCTAATAATAACAAGCATAAAAATTAAGGCAAAGGGCAAGCTAAGGGGCTGAAAAAGCAAAAGCAAGAACATAAGAAAAAGAGAAGGTCAAAAAATAAAAGAAATATCAATGTTACACGTGTGAAGTGCTACAACTGTCAACAAAAAAGGCACTATGCAAAAGATTGCACTGTAACTAAGAAGGTACACCATATTTACTAATATATGAGTGAAGCTTGTGTATTAAGTTCTGTGTTCTTAACTGAATTTAATCCTTTGTGGGTTATTGATTCAGGAGTGACCGATCATGTAATGAAGGATTGTGGAGCCTTCATAGATTTCCAACGAGTACCTGACGGAGAGAGATGGATCTATGTAGGAAATAATGCAAGGATTCAAGTTAAAGGAATATGCACATGTAAACTAGTTTTACGTGGTGGTCGAACCCTTCTCTTGTATGATGTTCTCTATACCTCAAGTATTCATAAAAACTTTGTCTCTGTTATTATTTTATTGAAATTTGATTTCAATTGGTACTTTTGCATTTATGTTTGGGTATAATATTTTATGGTTCTGATTTTATTTTGGATGATTTTATTGTTATGGATATTGATCATGTCAATTTCAATAATATTGTTAGTTTTTCTTTAGTTACTACTTCGCATAATTATAAAAATAATGTGCACTTATGGCATGCTAGATTAAATCACATTGGCCAAGATCGAATGAGTCGATTAGTAAAACAAAGCCTCTTAGGTAATTTAGCTAAAGTCAAATTATCTACTTATAAGCATTGCCTTAAAGGAAAACTAACTAGAAAGCCATTTGGAAAAGCAACTAGAGCTGAATTTCCTTTACAACTAATTCATTCAGATGTATGTGGTCCAATGATTGTGAGGGCTAGGCATGAAGCCTACTTCTTCATCACCTTTATAGATGACTATTCTCGATATGGTCATATCTACTTGATATCCCATAAATCTGAAGCTTTAAATTGCTTCAAAACTTTTATGAACATGGTGGAAAATCAATTAGATAGAAGGATTAAAGCCTTGAGAACCGACCGTGGTCGTGAATATCTTTTTGAAGATTTCAAAACTTTATGTGATGAAAAAGGAATTGAGCATTAGTTGTCTATTCCTAGAACTCCTCAACAAAATAGAGTTACTGAAAGAAGAAATAGAACTCTTCTTGATATGGTTAGATCTATGATGGTACAAGCAAATTTACTAATTTCCTATTAAGGATATGCATTACTTACTACCACTTATGTTATAAACCGTGTGCCCTCTAAGTCTGTTATTACTATCCCATATGAGTTATGGACTGGTCGAAAATGCAGCCTAAGCTATTTGAAACCTTAGGATTATGCTGCCTATGTTCATGATACCTCAAGTAAATATAAAAAAATTGGTCTAAAAGGTAAAACGAGTATCTTTATGAGATACCCTGAAGTGTCAATACATTTTCATAGGTGAGCACAAAAATAGTATAGTGATAGAATTTGAATCATGAGATGTCGTATTCATTGAAATTGAATTTCCTAAGTTGGGTGATGTAGGTCAAGACTATACTCTCTATGAGACCTAAGAAATGGATACTCGAAGATCACTCCATTCGAGTGGGAGAAATCTAGAGGAAAAAGATAATGGTCTTCCACCTCCAAATGATTTGAATGTTCATCCTAAGTTCCATAGTAAGACTAAACATATTAACATTAAGTATCATTATGTTAAAGACATAGTTGTACGAGTAGAGGTGAACTTAAAGTACATTTCTACGCATGACATGATGGCATATCTATTGACAAAAGCTGTCACTAAAGATGTGTTTGAGAGGTACATTAAGTGTTTTGATTTGCGTAGATTTAAATAGTACTTTACTTATCATGTAATTTGAACATGATTTGTTATATGTTTATTTTAAATAAATATTTAGATATTCATTTGGCAATACAAAAAGTGTTAATATTAAATGTATGTGACATTTAAAGCATGTTGGACAAAGAAGTAACCCACTCACATGGGTGCTTACCTTAATTTTGTTAAATGGGTTTAACAAAGATTAGGATGAGGCAGTATTTTAAATAGACAAGAGAGTTACGAGAGCCCGTTTAATATATATATGCCATCTTGCTTAAGTATTAGATAAGTTCTAGTTTAAGTGCAAGATAAAATAAAGTAAGTCTTGAAGCAGAGCTAGCAAAGTGTAGGGAGTTGGTCAAACACTATGAATTTGCTTTGAGTGCATCTCCTAAATAAGTTAAAGAACTGAAGCTTGCATTTGAAAAATACAAGAGAAAAACTAAGCAATCAAAGAGTTTATGTTGTTTGTTTGATAGAAAATTATGACAAAGAGTTTATGTTGTTTGTTTGATAGAAAATTATGTTTTTTTATTATTATAGTTGCTGTAATAGCTTTATTTTAAGTGTACAAAGCTACTGGTAATTGGCATAAGAATGAAAATATGGCATTGTGTTTGCCTTAATGTAATGTAACTATAAAGTGTTTGTTAAAATGCCTGAATGAAAAAAAAATGGTTGAGTAGCAATTCTTTCATTCTCTTTTGGTTGGAACTTTAATAACTGGATGACTTAAAAAAAGATTTTGAACACAATGATTATCAAATATATAAGTTATAAAGCCTTCAAATTTCAACTATGGCAATTTACAAAACATACAGTAATAAGCAATTTGGCTTCAACTTACAATAAAATAACACTGCATTGGTGTACAACTACCAAAATGACACAAAAGTCATATTAGTATTTCAAGTTTCACAATATATAGTAGTCAATAAACTCCTTCATGGTTAATCCAAAAAGAAACCGATGCTACCAGAAATGCCTTAAGCTTTTTTTTTTGTAGCTCCTTGATTAGCAAATGCACCTAGTTCACTTGCTCTCTTAAAATTCTTGTAACTTGATGGTAGTGCAATAAGTTATTTTTTTGCAACTTCTTTTTGTTTAGCAGTGCTCGAAATTATCTGTCTTGTAAAAGGTGGTTGCCTTGAGGATGCTGTAGTTGGTGGTTGTGTTGATGTAGTTGGTGCAATTGCAGCAGCTGCAGGAGTTGGTTGACTTGAGAAAGTAGGTACAAGTGGAGCAATTTCAAAAGCATATGGGCAGCAACAGGAGGTGGTTGGCTTGCTGAAGGGGCTATAACTGGAGGTTGGCTTGATGTACCATCTGTAGGTAGAGGTTAGCTTGACAAAAAGTATTGACGCTTAGGTCTGCATGCAGTAGAGGAGTCCCTTCCCTGAAAATTAAGAATCAATCTCGTTAATAAAAATTTAATGTACATGCACAAAAGTCTTCTTGCTATTAAGAGCTTTCACAAATTACATTTGCTGAAGATCGCTTAGTCCTCCCCCTAGCTGATGATGTTTATCCTTCCTACAAGTCAACAAAATAAAGTAATTAGCATATTTTAAAAAATAGATGCAAATCAAGTAAAGTGAGCAGCTTTATATACCTTATTTTTGCCCTTTTCTTTTTATAACCTCATATGCCTTTTCCATGGTATTTCACCAGTCACTGAAGCCTTATAACCTTTAGATTTGTGACCCCATCTGCTTGCCATTACCACAAACAATATAGCCACCAGCCCTAGACACCTTATATGGGTTACTTGGTTCATCAGGCTTCCTAATCCTTTTAGTTCTAGGCTTGCCAGATGGTTTTCTAATAATATTGGGGTGGATGTCTAAGTATTCTATTCTTTCCCACTCCTCCTTACTTTGCACAGGTTGAATCACATGGTTGTAAACAGTTAAGTAAGTTTCTTTTAAAAAAAAAACTTATGCATAAAAGCCTCTAGCTACTCTCTATTTATGTATATCGCTGAAACTGCATACTTGTAAGGGATGCCTGTCAAATCCCACACTCTATAGCTGCAAGTTTTTTCACCTAGGTCTACCCTACTTTTGTCCAGTACGGGTACAAAAGTAGTTCCTACTATCATATTTTGCTTTCTCTAGTGTTTCCTATGCATTAGGGCAAATGTCTCCTTTATATTTCTTTATACTAGTGAGTTTAATGTCAAATCTCTGCATTAATCTCCTTTTAATCCACTCAATTAAACTCAAAAATGGCAGGTCTCTAGCAAAATTAATGTAAGAATTGAAGGACTCACTTATGTTGTTATGCAAAGCATCACACTTTGTATAAGTGGAGAAATGTGACCTTGCCTAAGTCTTAGGATCATGCTTCATCACCCAGTCATATGCTTTTTCGTTTGCATCCTTCAATTTCTTCATCCCAGCTTCCCATGTCCTCATTGTTGATGTAGATGTGGCAAACCACACCATTTTCTTATAGTCTGAAGCATCTCTGAATGCCAACTTAAAATTCTCGAGCATGTGTTTCATACAAAACTTGTGCTCAGTGTTTGACATAAAATCTTTAAAAGCTTCAACCAGACCCTGTAAAAGAAAATAATAGTTTGCTTATTAATCACAACTGCTTTGCAATATAACAAAAATAGTTAGCCATTAGTCGATAAGAACTGACCTTTTGTTGGTCAGACATAAAAATCCAACCAATTTCTTCTAGTGCACCAAAATCCTCAAACAATATCTTCAGAAACCAAAGCAATGAAACTTTGCATTCAATATCCACTACACCAATTATAAGAGGCAACATATTGTCATTTCCATCCCTAGCTATTGAACATAACAACTTCCCTCCTGTAGAAGTCCTTAGGTGTCATCCATCAAGTCCAACAATTGGTCTTAGTCCTAAAAAAAACATTACTTTAGTGTAATATGCATGTCTAAGTAAAGTAACTTATTAAAGAATAAATAAGTTATGTGAAATTACTTGCAAAATAACACTGCTTTTGAGCTACAAATCTTATGTACATGTAATTAAAAACAACAATCTCTTTAGGTAGTCTTACAACTCCATCTTTTTCCACTCCATCTTCTACTATTGTTTTCAGCTCTATATCAATTTTTATGCAACTTCCAGGATTAGTCACTCTAATTATCTCAGCATAATCCCACAGTATCCCTTTACTGTTCAGCCACATCACCTTCAATTAATTTTTTACTATTCTTTTTGCTCTATAGCACTTTGATATTGAGATGTGTGCACCTATTTCTCTTTGCATTTTTTTTGCATTGCATTCACTTCCTAGTTAGGCTTCTTTCTGAACTCCTCCATGAACTTCTCACCCAAGTATTCAGATCCTACCCACTTGTTGTTAAAATCCCTAGGGAAGAAATTATCAGGTTTGAATGTTTTAATCTATAATGCAGCATAATCTCTGCGTTCGGAAGCATGTATTTTGAACCCACACTTGTTGATACATATGGCACTAACCCTTGTGGAGCAATTCTTGTTAAATTCATATGTGTATCCCCTTATAATTGCCCATTCTCTTAAAACTCTTTTGAAAACACTTGCAGTAGAAGAAATTATACCTTTACAGAGCTATAGATCTTTTATTCCTGTATTCTTCACTACAACAATTCTCATCTACAGCTTCGGATCAATTTGTGGCTAAATGTATAGAATTCCGTAGCTAAATGATTTAGCCACAAAAAATAAGCTCCGTAGCTTGCCGTAGCAAGAAATGGCGTGGCTAAAAGTTAGCTA
>CATIWO010403594.1:0-12467 GCA_949673435.1 Macaranga tanarius
ACATACTTGGGTGACTAGGGCATGTGATTTAAGAGTTGAATCTTCTACACAAATCTTGGAAAAACTTTTATGGTCTTCTTCAAACACTTGGAGTTTGTAAGTTGTTCTTGAACTTAAACTTCGAAGTGGTTGTGTATACATGCTTTTGTGTTTGTTTTAGCTATGTGTTAATTGCAAATTGGATCTTATGGATTGGAATTCTTCATTTGATGAAGGGTTGTGCAAGTGAAATTTTTGAAATTTCACCCATTTAGGCATAATGCTTCCGCTGCAGTTATGTTGCATAACTGTTTCCTTTCACAAGGTGATCAGACACCAATTGTAAGGCTAGCGGTAGCAGCAAACAACTTTGAAATCAAGCCGGCAATGATCCAAATGATTCAAAATTTACCATTTAATGGGCTACCATATGAGGATCCATTTGGTCATATGTCTAGATTTTTGGAGTATTGTTCTACCTTCAAGATTAATGGAGTACAGCCTGATGCAATCTGGTTGATTCTCTTTCCATTTTTTCTTATGGATAAAGCAGAGAGATGGTTTACAAGCTTGCCACCCAACTCCATCAACACTTGGCAAGAGCTTTACACAGCCTTTTTCAACAAATACTTACCACCTGCAAAGGTGTTGAGGATCAGAAATGAGATTAACTTTTTCTTTCAAATAGATGATGAAACATTCTATGAGTGCTGGAAAAGATTTAAAGACCTTCATAAGCAGTGTCCACCTCAATTGATTCCTACATGGGATTTGGTGAAATCATTCTATAAAGGAGTCAATCATGCAGTTGAATTCAATATTGATGCAGCAGCTAGAGGTACTATCATGTCAAAGACACCAAAAGATACCTTAGATCTCTTTGAAAAAATGGCGAATACATAAAGTTTATGGTCTAATGAGATGACCATTATAAAGAAAGCTGGAGCAATAGAAGTGGACAGCTTAACCATGTTGAATTCAAAGCTTAATGCTCTGAAAAAAAGGATGGACAAGGTGAATATGAATGCAGTGTCTACATTATCTTCCTTTTGTGAACTATGTCAAGGAGGTCATCCTACTATAGAATGTCAAATGATGCAAGGAATGTCTACTACAGAGGGTGTCAACTATGTGGACAACTTTAAAGGACCTCAAAACCAAGCCTATGGAAATACCTATAATCCAAGTTGGAGAAATCATCCAAACTTCTCTTGGAACAATCAAGAAAATAACCAGTGGAGACCACAAGCACTACCAGGATTTGGAGGTCAGAATGTGCAACAACCTCAACCTCAATCTCAACAAGACAAAGGGTCATCCTCTGGAACTTCAATGGAGAGCAAGATGGAGAAATTCATAGATGTGATGTCATTAAAGATGAGCCAGTAAAATGAAGCTCAAAAGAGGATGGAGCAAATGATCCGCAATCATTCTTCGTCTATTCACAATCTAGAAGTGCAAATGGGGTAGCTAGCAAATTCCTTAGCAACAAGGAATTAAGGTGTATTACCAAGCAATACAGAGAAGAATCCAAAAGAGCAAGTAAAGGCTATCACCTTAAGAAGCAGTACAGAGATCCAAACCCCTAAGGCAACAACGGAGTATGAAGAAAAGAAGAATGAAGGAGAGAAAGAACAGGATGATGAAAGAGTTGAGACACCAAAAGAGCCAGAAGTGAAGGAGGAGAACAAAGAAAAAGCAAAGCCACCACCAATTCAACCTTATGAACCTCCAGTACCATATCCGCAAAAGTTGAAGAAAAAGGAGCATAACCAGTAGTTTACACAGTTTTTAGAAAGATTCAAAACACTCCACATCAATATGCCTTTTTTGGAATGTCTAGCTCAGATGCCAAAGTATGCAAAGTTCTTGAAGGAGCTGATTTCCAACAAGAAAAAGTTGCAAGAATTCGAGATAGTCACACTTACAAAGGAGTGCAGTGTCATCATCTCAAATAAACTTCCTCTAAAAAGGAAGCAATCAGAGAGTCTTACTATTCCATGTTTTGTTGGAAACTTATCATTTTAAAAATCTTTGTGTGATTTAGGTACTTCTATCAATCTTATGCCTTTGTCTATTTATAGGAAATTAGGACTTGGAGAAATAAGACTAACAAATATTCATCTACAACTGGCAGATAGGACAGTAAAGGAACCAGAAGGAATAATGGAAGATGTATTAGTAAGGACTGGAAAGTTTATTTTTCCAGTGGACTTTATTTTCCTTGACTTTGAGGAAGATGAAAATGTCTCATCGATTCTTAGTATGCCTTTCCTATACACTGCCAAGGCAATCATTGATGTTTATGATGGAACACTAACTCTAAGAGTAGGTGAGAAAAGTTGTAAGTTCAACATCTATCAAAGTATGAAATATTCTTCTAAAAGTGATTTATGCTTTTGAGTTGATGTTTTAGATGAATATGTGATTGAAGTCCAATGAAGGAGGTTGGTAAAGTGTGCTAAATTGGAGTATATTGGGAAGTGTATGCAGGTACAAAACCCCCGAGATGAAGATTACCTTAAACATCAAACTCATTTTTCCCAAATTAAATTACCAAACACTGAACCTACACCACCATCAACCATAAAATCACCAAATGTAGATTTGAAACCTCTATCTCAACATTTGAGGTACACTTTTCTTAGATAAAACCAAACTTTACCTATGATTATATCCTCTGAGCTCACTCAAAACTAAGAAGACTTGCTTGTAAGGATGCTCAAGAGGAAAATAAGAGCAATTGGTTGGCAAATTTCAGATATAAGAGGGATAAGTTCATTTTATTGTATGCACAAAATTCTAATGGAAGACGGATATAAGCCAACCATTGAAAGAAAAAGGAGGAAAAATCCAAACATGCAAGAGGTGGTGAAGAAAGAGGTGGTCAAGCTACTAGATACTGGTATTATTTACCCCATCTCAGATAGTTCATGGGTAAGTCCTATCCAATATGTACCAAAGAATGGAGGAATGACTGTGGTGGAAAATGAAGAAGGTAAGCAGATCTCTACAAGAGTAGTAACTGGATGGAGAGTGTGCATTGATTACAGGAAGCTGAATTCGACTACTAGGAAGGATCACTTTCCACTACCATTTATTGATCAAATATTAGAGAGGATATCAGGACATGCCTTCTACTGTTTCTTAGCTGGTTATTCGGGCTACAATCAAATAGCAATTACTCCAGAAGATCAAGAGAAAATGACATTTATATGTCCCTATGGCATATTTTCCTATAAAAGGATGCCATTTGGATTGTGTAATGCTCCAGCAACGTTCTAAAGGTGCATGATGGCTATATTCTCAGACTTTGTGGAATAAATTATGGATGTATTCATGGATGACTTCTCAGTCTATGGAAGCTCATTTGAAGGATGCTTGGAGAATTTAGAGCAAGTTCTAACAAGGTGTGAGGAGACAAATTTGGTACTAAATTAGGAGAAGTGTCATTTTATGGTGGAGGAAGGAATCATCCTTGGACATAAAATTTCAGCACAAGGTACTGAAGTGGATAAAGTAAAAGTAGAAACCATTGAAAAGCTTCAGTACCAACAAACGTCAAAGGAATTCGAAGTTTTCTAGGCCATGCAGGATTCTATCAGTGGTTTATCCAGGATTTTTCAAAAATCTCTAAACCTCTTTGTCAATTACTTGAGAAAGATTCTTTTTTTGACTTTACTGATGATTGTAAATTGGCTTTTGATAGGTTAAAAGAAGTATTGATATCAACTCCTATAGTTGTCTCGCTAGATTGGAATCTTCCATTCGAACTAATGTATGATGTAAGTGATCATGCAATAGGAGCTCTACTTGGCCAAAGGAAGGAGAATAAACTTCATGTCATCTATTATGCAAGTCGAACCATGAATGATGCACAACTTAACTATGCCACAACCGAGAAAGATATGCTAGCAGTAATTTTTGCTTTTGATAAATTTTGTTCTTACTTACTTGGTTTTAAAGTTGTTGTGTATACAAATCATGCAGCATTAAAATACCTTTTGAACAAAAAGCATTCAAAGCTAAGGCTCATATGATGGGTGCTACTTTTATAAGAGTTCGACATTGAAATTAAGGATAAAAAGGGATCAGAGAATGTAGTAGCTGATCATCTCTCAAGATTGGAGCTAGAGCAAGAAGATAATAAGGAGGAAGAGCCTATCCAGGAGCTATTTCTAGATAAGATGTTATTAGCAATCCAAAGTTTAAATGCACCATGGTTTGCGGATATAGCTAACTTCGTATTAAATAGGAAATTTTCGGAAGAATTCAATAGTCAACAGAAGAAGAAGCTTACTCATAATTCCAAGTATTATTTGTGGGATGATTCATATCTTTGGAAGCTATGCAATGATGGTTTGATAAGAAGATATGTAGGAGATGAAGAAACTAGTTTAATATTACAGCATTGTTATAGAATGGTCAGTGGTGGTCATTTTGGTCCACAGAGAACTACCACAAAAGTTCTTAAAGCAGGGTTCTATTGGCCTACTCTCTTTTATGATGCTAGAAAGTATGTACTCATTTGTGATGCATGTCAAAGGAGTGGCAACATTTCAAAGAAGTATGAAATGCTCCAATCGGTAATTCTTGAAGTAGAAATATTTGACGTATGGCGCATAAATTTCATAGGGCCATTTCTTATCTCAGATGGAAATAAGTACAAATTTGTTTGTGTAGATTATGTGTCTAAATGGGTGGAAGCTCAAGCTTGTGCAGTAAATGATGTAAGAATAGTTTGCAAATTCCTGATCAAACTCTTTGCTAGGTTTGGAATGCCTTGAGCTATCATAAGTGATGGTGGAACACATTTCTACAACAGAAACACGGAGGCATTTCTAGCTCGTTATGGAGTTAAACACAAGATAGCCACTCCATATCATCCCCAAACAAATGGACAAGTGGAAGTAAGCAATAGACAGTTGAAGAGGATTTTTGAAAGAACAGTGAGCAAGTCAAGAAAAGAATGGGCAAGGAAGTTGGATACTACTTTATGGTCATATCGCACAGCTTACAAAATACCTATTGGAGTGTCTCCATATAGGTTGGTGTATGGAAAAGCATGTCATATTCCTTTGAAAATTGAGCATAAGGCTTATTGGGCAATCAAAGTTTTGAATTATGATTGCAAGAAAGTCACAGAAAAAAGGCTCTTACAATTGAGTGAATTGGAGGAGATAAGAGAGTTGGCATATGAAAACTCTAGAATTTATAAAGAACGTACAAAGAAATGGTATAATGCCAAGGTGAAGATAAAGAGTTTTCAAGAAGGAGACTAAGTGTTGCTTTTTAACTCCAGACTCAGATTGTTTCCAGGAAAGCTCAAGAGTAGGTGGTCGGGACCATTTGTAGTAAGCTATATCTACCCCTATGGAGCTGTGGAAGTCTGCAATGCTCAAGGAGACAAGTTCAAAATTAATGGACAAAGATTGAAAATCTAACATGGAGGCACATGGGAGAACTTTCGCCAATCAGCCTTTTTGGCTAATTCAATACTCTGAAGAGCATAATGGTCTAAGCTCATAGACCTAAAAGAGCGCTTCTTGGGAGCTCAATCAAGCTTTTATTTTTCTTTTTCTTTTATTTTCTTTGTTTTAATTTTAGTTATGTGTTTTGTGTTTTAAGTTTTCTTTATATTTTATAGGAATAAAGAGAAGAAGCTTTAGTAAGATAAGGATTTGAAGAAGTGGAGGAGCACGAGAGTAGTAAGTGTATATATGTATGGGAATTTAGTGCTTGAGATTACATGATGTGTGTTTAAATCATAGAGTTTTTCATGTTTCAATAAAATAAAGAGGTTGCACACCTTGTTGCGTAGTCATATAACTTAATTTGTAAGCTTAGAATAAAAATTTTGATGTTTGGCATGCCCATGCGCATGACCATGCCAAACCAGGAAAAAATTAGTCGAATCAGGCATGGCCATGGGCATGGCCGTGCGTTTGAGGCATTTGGAGTAGCACATAAGTAAGGCAGTCATGACCATACACATGTCCGCGCCTGCCATTGCCAAAATGGCCAACACTAGCACATGCCCATGGGCATAGGCGTGTGCACTGTCGAATATTTTACTCAAAGCCATATAGATGCCTTTAAAAAATGTGCGCATCTTCAAAAGTTTTCAAATTCCCACACACCTTTCATCTTCCCAACATCTCCTACTTCCCAAATCCTAGAGTTCTCCAATTTTCCCAATTTCCCAATATTCCCACTTTCAATACATTGAAACCTCCAACTTTGGCTATTTTTTACATTCCCAATTCTTCAATTCCCCATTTTTATTTATTTTTTTATCTTCATTTCCCTCTATATAAACACCACCTTCTTCCCTTCTCCTCTCATACATCTCTACTTCTTTATTCTCTACATAAATTCCCTCTCTCTAACTGAAATTCTCTCTCAAGCAAAGTTTCTAAACTTCATCTTCATCAATGAAAAGAGAGCCAAGAAAGAAGACATATACTACCAAGAAAGTGAAGCCAAGGTCTAAAAGGGCAAAGGGAGGAAGCTCTTCTAATCCGAGTGGAGCTAATGAAGATTTAATTGTAAGACCCTTTCCTACTTAAATTGAATTTAAGCATGAGGGGCAACGAAAGAAGAATGAACAATTGCTCTCTAGAAAATTTATTCTTAATAGATATATGAGTGCTCATACTTTGAGAGAGGTAGGCTTATTTGAGGAAGTACATATGTATATCACTAGGATGGGGTAGGAAGCATATGTATTGTTACAATACCCAACCTATATTAGACTCACTTGTGAATTCTTATCCTCATTTCATTTTGATGAATAAGCTTTGCTTATGACATTTCGGTTGGGAAATATAGAATATATAATAGGTTTGTTCGAGTTGAATGATGCATATAATTTCCCACCAAATCAAAATGCCACGGTTCAATTTGATAGGGATGCATTTTAGAGAGAGTTAATCGGCCAAAGGGAAGTCTTTTAAGAAGCTAGGGCGGTGAAGGAATCCCGGATTCAATCGCCGGATCTCAAATATCTACATAGGTTGATAGCTCATTCTTTATTCCCTAGGAAAGATGGTGATTCGGTGGTAACTACAACCGAGCTAACTATTTTGTATTGCATGTGTAACAATATATAATTGGATATTTATCATACAATAGCTCTAAAATTGAAGGATGTAGCTACTAAGTCATCGGGGGAAATAAAAGTTGGTGGATTGATCACCAATATCACATGTTATGTTGGGTTCGATGTTGACAATATGCCATTTCAAAAGCTCAAGGGACCTTCTTTAATTGATCTTCCGATGATGGAAGCAATGGGTATGGTTACAAGGGAAGGACCCAGAAGTTACAATCTTGTTCATGCTCCACCACCACAAGAAATGGAAGAAGAGGAGGAAGATGAAGACATCTATGATGTAATGCGACGAATGAATGATTTAGAATTGCAAGTGGGAGTGATTAATGTAAATGTTGGTGAGATAACTTCATTGGCACATGGCATGAATACCAACATGGCTCATATGCGTCAAGACATTAATATGCTAAATCATAACTTGATGGCCTATCTCTATTCATAAAACTTCTTTCCACCTCCTTACCCTCTACAAGATCCAGGGCATGACAAATGAAGCCTTGAGGAAGAGTAGTCAAGTGTTTTATGTTAAGTTATTTGTTTTTATCTTGTATTTTATTTTTGTTTAAGTTAATGTATATTTTGTGATTTGGTTTTTAGTGTAATTGTGTAATGTTATTGAAATTTCTAATGTTCAATGTGTTTTTGTTTCAATTCCATTGCTTTCACACTTCATTTTTGCAAAATTTTCACATTTGGAGGTGTTTGGCATGCCCATGCACTTGGGCGTGTCAACCTACCCTGTTTTGTGCCGAGGTAGGCACGCCCATGCGCATGGGCATGTGAGCGAGGCTGCTACCTCACCCATGCACATGGGCGTGCGAGCGGCTGGCTGTGCTAGGCGCGAGGCAGGCACGCCCATGCGCATGGGCATGCGACCTGCACTTTCACATACCCGAAATTTTTCTATTTTTCTTGCAATGCGAACATTGCAAAATTTAATTGTGGGGGAGGAAAAATAAAATTTTTCAATTTAATTTTATTATTTTCTATTTAATTTTAGGATTATTTTAAGTATTTTTAGTTTTTAGGATTTTAATTTACATGTCCTTTTTCTATTAAGATAGTGAGTTTTTATCTTTTAATAAAATTTATCTTTTCACATAGGATTAGGAGATGAGTTGTGTAGTCCTTGTAAACCTCTAATTTTATTCTTTTATTTATAGACAAAGGATTATTTTAATTCTCAGAACTTCTACATTCTCTATGCTTATCTCTTAATTAAATTTTCTGCATCTTTATTCTCTGCAATTTATTTTCTTGCTGCCTAATGGGTTCAAATAGCATATCCAACAATAGCCAAAGGTCCAATGAAAAAGGAAAGGCACCAATGGAGATAAGACCTAAGCCAACAGATATCCAAGATAAGTGTGATGCTTTCTTTCCTATTTTCTCCGATGAATAAGGTAAGAGATTCTGTTCTCTTAGCAAAAGAAACATATGCATGCCTAAATACTTTGATGATCAACTTTTGAAGGATATTGGAATGCATGACTTTGTGAATATTTTGTGCAAAAGGCTAGGCTAGTTTAAGTTGAAAACAGTGAAATATGATGTGTTTCTTAAATTGACCATTGAATTCTACACTACTTTGCAAATTAAAGATGAAGAGCAGAGAATTTTTGCATGTAAATTCTTTAGAAAAGAATATGAGTTTGATTATTATTTCATAACTGAAATTTTTGATTTCTCTGAAGGGGGTATTTGTCACCCTCGCCCTGAATTTAACATGATTGGATTTTGGGCTGAAATTACTAAAGGGGATAGAATAAGTCATGGAGATACTATGGTTAGTGGTCTAATTGATAGTCACTCATATTTGTTGATGCACAAATTCATAGCACATACCATCTGTAGTAGGAATGGGAGTACAAAGGTTATGCCTGATGAACTATTCTTGATGTGGTGCATGGCTACTAACCATAGGATGAATAGTGCATATCTTGTATTTTGTTCTATGTGGCGTGTTGTACAGGGATGAAAAACATTGATGTCTATAGGCCATATTATCACGGGCTTGGCCATACACTTTATACAAAGGAAACTCGCCCTTTTTGCTCCATTGGAACATGAGATCTTTGATGAGGATTTTCTGGTCAGAGTTGAGATTATCATAAATTTTGAAAGGCTAGAAGAGGCAGACAACAGAAGATGCTATCAGCTGCGTCAAACCGCCTTGAGACATGGAGATGTTCCTCTACCTAAAGTGGTAGAAAATTTTGATAACGTCAGTGAAGAGGAGGAAGAAGATGTCAAACCTCAATTAGCTCACGAGAATGCAAAGTTGAATAAGAAGGATGGTAAGGACAAAGCAAAGAAAAAGAATAGAGCAGCAAAAAGGAAGAGATTTGAAGAAAGTATTGAGAGAGTCGAAAAGAAGATAGAGGATGAGGCGAATCGAATTGATCAAAGGCTTGGTAACATGATGATGGATGTGATCACCAAGTTTGAAGTTTATGAGACCCTAAGAGACGCAAGGATAGAAAATCTTATGGCTAAAGTAAACGAGCTGAAACAATTGATATCTCAAAGCAAAGGAACTAAGGCATCAATGGAGCCATCTATTGAGATCATAGTTCCAGAGACTTCGTCTTCGAATGCATTTGACTAGGGGAGTTTTCTTTCCCCTTTATTTTTTTTGTTTTTGTTTTGTGTTTTGCATTTTTATGCGTTGTTGCATGAATAAAACACCTTTCACTTAAGTTTTTGAGCCTATTTGTGCTAAGAGTTAGTATCATTAGGTGTGTTTTTCTTGAGTAAGCGTGTTAATCTTCTTTTAATGATTGGTCTGGATTGTTAAGTTAGAAGAATAACTTGTGATTAAGAATTTTTAAATTTTAATGAACTTAATGCCTACTCCTTCATTGAGTGATTGAAATAGTGTGCTTAATAGTTAAGAAAGGTGTTTGTAGAAATTTAAATATTTCATATAGTTCATATGTATAGGCACTTAATAAAAAAATAATAATATAAATAAGTAAATAAATAAGTTCCTCAAGCGAGATGGAGTGTAAAACACACTCGTGTATATACTATAAAGGGTATGAGTATCCAAAGAACTTTGTTGAGGTATCCACATTGAGTAATATGGAAAGGTGAGGGATATTACAATAAGGAAATTCTAAGGAATAAATTGTGTGCCTTTTAAGTCTTATTTATAAAAGAACTACTTGAGTGTTAGTGTTTCATGCCTACTTTCATTTTTCTTGGCTGTTAATCATGCTTTTTCATGAATTCAACGAGGGAGTTTACTTTTCACTTGGTAATTGTTATATTCTTAGTTATGAGTTATTACTTTAATTTTCAGTTTTTAAAATTTGTATTAAGGGGAGATTAAGATGGTTCCTCAAGTTAAAAATTACTCATAATGTTGGTTCTTTGTATAAATAGGTTGTTCTCTTATTTTTGCTTGAGGACAAGCAAAGGTTCAAGTGTGGGGGAATTTGATGAGTATGAAATATGCATATGTTGAGCACTCTATTTTATTGCATATTTAGTTTAGAATTGCATTGTTTAGTTAGTTTTTAGTTAATTTAATTAGTTTTGTTATTTTATTTTAATTTAAGTACTTTTGTATTAAATAGGTAATTTTTGTTTAGTTTGTGGTTGTAGGATGCATTTGAGAAGAGATGGAGATAGTACTTGAAGATAAAGATAAGATTGAAGCTTAAAGTTGGAAGTTATCCTCGCATCAGGGCACATGGCCATGCACACGCCCATGTGTGGAGTGGCATGCCCATGCGCTTGCCCATGCCTGAATTGAAGAAGAACCAGTCACAGAGCACATGCCCATACGCACGCCTATATGCCAATCACACGCCTATGTGCATGGCCATGCCTGATTTCAAGATTTTAGAGTTATTTTGATGTATGGGCGTGTCCAATTGTTGTATACCCATGCATGATGATGTGGCAGCCAATCAAAAGTAGATTTTAAGCTGAAGTTTTTATAGATATAAGCTCATCTTTTAAGCCTATGTTTATATAGAGTTCGGGAGAGTTTAAATGAACTTTTTCATTAGGAAACTAGGTCCTTTAAATAGAACCATTTGTTTTTCATTTAGAGAGAGCTAATTTTTAGTTTTAGTGGTAGTTTTTGATTCTCTACTCTTCTGGTTCTTCATAATACATTTTTATTTTGTTTTGATTAGTAGAAGTGATACTTGGCTTGAAGTTAGAAGAGCAAGGCTTCCTTACATCATTTGGAAGGGGGTTGTTCTTGTATTACTCTTTTATTTAATTGTTATCATGTTCAAAATGGTTTTCATTTCTTGTTTGTTTTCTCATATTCTCAACATGAGTAGCTAGATCCTTTTTAGGATTCTTATTCTGAATTGACTATGTGCTTATTGTGATTTTTATTAGGTTGCTAGATCTAATTCATTGGTTGTTGTTATGCTTAATGTCGTTTTAGGACTGATCACCTTAGAATTGAATTGACACTATAGGCTTAATCGAGAGATAGGTTCTGTAGGAATAGGCAATGACCTATTGATTGCTTAGTTAGTTAAAAGAAAATTAAGTGGATTAATATTAATTAAAGGTTGTGATTTAAAATTAGAATTAAAAGGTATTAGGTTGGTGAGAGCTAGTGAACTTAGTGTTAATTGATCTCTAATTAACTATAAGTTTATCTGAGAGGAAAATTTATAGTTTCTAAGATCCCTTCAAAATGAATTAGAACTAGTTAAACCTAATTGGTTAATCAATCCTTTGAGATAGTCCAATTAAGAATAAGAACCCTAGCTTTTAATATTTGTTTGAATTTGAATTTTACTTTTATTGTTTTGGTTTAAGTTTTTAAAGAATCTAAACTTTATTTCGTTGTTTGAACAAATAAACATAGTTAGTATTGTAATATTCAATTTACAATCTCTGTGGGACGATATCTTTATTTACTACTTGATACGATTCTCTGTACTTGTAGATTTTATACTACATCACTAACTATGTTCATTTGTTTAGACACCGAAATAGAGTTTGGATTCTTTAAAAATTAAAACTAAATCAAAATAAAGAAAAACTCAAATTCAAACAAATATTAAAAGCTAGGGTTCTTATTATCAATTAAACCATTTCAAAAGATTAATTAACCAACTAGGTTTATGCTATTTCTAATTCATTTTGAAGGGATCTTAGAAACTATAAGTTTTCTTCTCAGATAAACCTATAATTAATTGGAAGTTAATTAACACTAAGTTTACTGGCTCTCACTAACCTAATGTCTTTTAAATCCAATTTTAAACACAACCTTTTAATCAATACTAATCACTTAAGTGTCTCTTAACAAATTAAGCAATTAATAGGTTATTGCCTAATCCTACAGAACCTACCTCTCGATTAAGCCCATAGTATTAATTCAATTTTAGGGTGATCA
>CATIWO010403601.1:0-18844 GCA_949673435.1 Macaranga tanarius
GCAAGTCATATGTTGCTAATTAGGTTATGCACGATCATGCAAAAATGTGCATAGCCATGCCTGAGTCCTAAAATCAGCACATTGAGCATGCACGGCTGTGCAGAAAGTGTGCACAGTCGTGCCAAACATATTTGCTAACCCCAAAACACCTTAAAAGTATACATAAACACCAAAAACTCATTTTGGGTGTAACATATACAATCAATCACAAATTCAAACATTCATAATCATATCCTTAAGTCATAAATAGCATTCTCATATATTAAGATTCATTCTCATACATAAGATTAAAGAACACATCTTAACACACCATTCGGTATCCTCATTACACACCCACATACACATTTGTATATATATAAATAAACATAGTTGTAATCATTACTTCATATTATTGCATTCATAACATTTCATTTAATCTTGTCGATGGACACTTAGCCAATCGACTTAATATCATTTAAACTTGTCGATGGACACTTTGCCAATCTACTTCATATCATTATTCTATATTGTCGATGGTCACTTAGCTGATCAACATAACCAATCTTACACATTGTCGACGGTCATATAGCGAATCGACATACGCATCATTACTCATAGTCGATGGGCACAAAGCTAATCGATTTAACCAATATTTCTTATAGTCGATCATCACAAAGCCAATCGACATAATCATATTTCTCATGGTCGATGGTCACAAAGCCAATCGACATAATCAACATTACTCATAGTCAATGGTCACAAAGCCAATCGACTTAATCACATATGATATCCACATTTCATCACAAAAATAACATCATTTATATCCAATAAACCAACCTTAAGTTCATAATATATACCATTTATAACCATAATTCTAATACCATCACATTTCATGTTTATATTCATTTCACACTGTTCTCAATAAACACGGTGAATTACCATTTACCATTCTCAACACGACACATTTCCATTAACCATTAAATCTTAATTTAATATGTTTACAACTTTATATATATATCATTACTTGCCATATTAAGTGGCTTGCACAAATTACATAGTAACGTAATTCACATTTAAATATGAAAATCAACATACATATACATTATATCAATAATTACTTACTAAAAAGCTTCAACTCATTCTCAAAGAAAAACTTCCCCTATTGAGTAGGGTCTCTTCTACCTCTTCCAACTCCTACACACATTTATACATCAAATTCAACAAACAAACATAGCAATTCACCCTTAACTCACAAAGTGAAATTAAATGCCCAAAGTTCAACCTAACTTAAGGATGTACACACAAATCCAATAATCCCCAAATTGCTATTGAAGCAAGGGTTATATATCTACTACAAATTCCAATTGAAATCATTCAATTTGGATATGTATGAAATTAATTATGGATTTTAGAATCTATTCGGGCAAAACAAAGCATTCAACATGAGCAGTACAATGTTCGGCCCTAATTGTCCTTCTTAACAACAAAATCAGTCCAAACTCAAAACATAAAAAATATAGAGAACTCTCTGAAGTTTCCAAAGAGTCTAACTATGCTCAAATCAGAGCTCTATAGCTCTAGTTATAGCAAAAAAAAAGACTAAAAATAGAGAAGGTAGAACCCGAAAATTGACAACAATCAAATATGACTTACATCAATCAAATTCAACAAACAAAGCTTACCAATTATGCTTCTAGGGATATATGACCTTCTAATGATTCTTAATGCAATTGATTGATCACTTGAACAAGCTCATAAGCTCTCCAAAATAAATCAAAAAACTCTCTTCGTCTTCTTCCCTAAAACCTCTACACATATACATATATATACACATACACAACTTCAACCAATCACAAGCCTACAAATGCTCCCCCCTAAAGTCTCCTCCTAATGATGCTTAATTATCACATATAATACTAATAAAGAATAACAATAATATTTAGATAATTATCAATAATAACACCACAATAACTAATTGCCTCCTTAAAGAAGTGGAATTAATGCACAATAGCCCATAACTATTTATTGTGACAGTTAACTCCAAACTTTCGTTTTAATTTAGTCCCTCTCTACACTCATGCACATTTCTAACTTAAATAAAGTTCCCTATCTCATATGCATAAAATGCAATACATACGTATTAAATACATATAAAAAAAGGTGGGTGTTATATTATCACTCTTAATATCTATTAAACTCCTTAATGAAATTGAATTAATTCACAATAGCCCATAACTTTCTATTGTGACAATCTACTCCAAACTTTTCTTTCAATTTAGTCCCTCTCTACAATACATGCACATTTCCAAAATAAAATAAATCCACTATTACCATTTCGAGCACTGTTCATATTAGTTCCTTTGCTAGATTCTTCCTTCCTATGTGGAGGAATAAACCTTTCTTCCACCAGATTATGGACTCCAAGTCTAGCAGTAGATAATAAATTTTCAGTATCTCCTTGGGATGGTCCCACTACCCTTGGAGATGTATTTTGCTTCAAGCTCTCATCCATTTTGGTGAATGAGGTATTAATTTTCTACAGAGTAGCACTTATCAGAGTCAATGAGTTTGAAACATCCTTTATTCTATCAGCAAAGATGGTTCAGGCATCTGAGCCCTCAATTGATATTACAGTAGTATCAATAATTTCTATTTCTTGGCCATCAGAGCCAGTAGGTGCCCCGCTTAAAGATTGAGTCTGCTCAGGAGGCACCAGGTTGTCATGCTATTCAGTGTCATCACTAGTAGTATTTACTGGTGGGTTGTTGGTAGAGTCACCAATGTCAAAGATGTCTTTTCCGCTTCTGAGTCTGGTCATTCCGCTAGAATGTATCCCATCGAGTGTGCCAAACGATTGTTGGTGCAATTTTTAGCAAAATTGATTTTTTGAATGTGCCAGGGAAGATTGATTTCCTAAATTTGTAAATACTGACTTCTTTCAAACAATTGCGGATTCTCAAATACCTTTTCCATAATTTGTTTGAGTTACAAGGGATTTGAAATTTGTATTTAATAATAGATATTAGAGTATTTTATTGGAGGTAATGAAAATATGCTTTAAGGAAATTAAAATTCTGCTGGAGGTAATGAAAGTATACTGAAGGTAATGCTGGAGGTAATGATAAAAAGAATAACAATAAGCTTAAGAAAATTTGAAATTGTATTAAAATAGTAGTAATACAAACTTTTCTGGAATGAAAGCGTAAAAATGCTATAAGCTAAGGAAATGACTATTGGAAAATTGCTAAAATTTGGATTTGAATGTTAATTTGCTGATTGATTATTGTTGTTGATGTTGATTGGATTGGTTGTTTCTATTCCATACTGCTTGCCTTCCTTTTATAGTCCACTAACTTCATACAAAAGTAAATTCCCTATTAAATATCGCCATGATTACCTTCAATAACTCCTGTAACTTGCGCGCCTCTTGGATTACCTCTAGCAATTCTACAACCTCTACTTGATTTTTCTGGTTACCTCTAGAAGCTTCTAACTTTAATACCATGATTTCTTCCCCAAGCAACTTTGAATGGACTGGATCCTGATATTAGGCTTCACTTGGGCTTTAATTTTTAATTACAAGCCTAAAATTATAAACACACTCAGTAAACAATCTGGCCACACCCAATATAACAAAAATGGGCTACACCCAACAGGCTGAGTCCATCTTCAACAAGCCCTAGATCATAAATGGAATATATCCAACGGGCCGAGCCAAACTTTCATAAGCCTAGGATCACTGCTCTGATACCATGTTAATAAGTTCATGGGCCATGAGAGTGTTAGTCTACGTACACACATATGGACTTATAAATGGGGTTTACCCTATTATAAATGAGATTGTGCCTATATAACACAAAATCAATTAAGTTGTATTAAGACCCAATCTACACTTCTTATAAGTCACTTTAACTTTTTATATTTTTTCAATATAGGATATATTTATATTCTCCAATAAATAGTGTCTTTGGTAAATTTAAATAGTAATATAAATGGATCAATTTATTGTAGTTTGCTTTTCTCTAACATTGTATAGTAACCATGCTCTAGTTTATTACAATTATAAAAGTAAAGTTGGTTCTTTAACTAGTGATCATCCCCTCTCGAATTTGCTTTTCTTTATTTACTTCTTATTATCCATATTTATTCATCTTGGTGGTAGATCTATATGTCTATTTGCACTTCTTTTTATGTTGATATGATTTTTATGCAGTTGGTGTTATTAAAAGTGCTGCAATTTTGTTGGCATAGATCAGGATTTCCTTCATTCGTGATAGGAGCGATTGTCAGAGATCTACTACTATTTTGCTTTAATTATAATCACTAGCTTTGGAATACATAACCTAGTGCCTTTATTTTTGTGATATGAGTTTTTCATAGTGGGTTGGTCACTCCTTTTATGGACTCAACAGTCATGTTAGTCCATGAAAACTTGAGCACAGATACACATGGGTAGAGATGTTTTTCCATCTTGAAGTTGTCATGACAAGTTGTGTTATATGCTTGAATTTTTGTAATTTCTAACTAATTAAGGTTTCTTTCTTTTCGAAGTTTGGAAATAATTGTAGTAGGCTTATCATATATATTGGGCTTGTCCTTTTAGCTTTGTACTATGGGCCTCCCATATTTTTTTTTACAAAAAATAGAATATAATTTCATTACTAAAATAAAGATTACATCAATAATAAAAGGGCTTTTTTAGCTAATAATATAGCTACATAATAATAATTTTAACTAATTATCTTCATTAACAATGAATATTTAAGGTTAGAAAAAAGAAAAAATACAACTTGAAAAATACTTATAACAACAAACATATCAAAATAAGAAAACCACAAATAACTTTAAATCAAAAAATATGGCTAAAAAAGGAGAAGATTTATTGAACACCAAGTAAGTTGGTTCAAATTTCTTCATTTTTCGTCGAACTGTGGGTGTGGTAAGACCCATTTAAAGAAACCATCCTTGAAAGATGGTAGAAATCAGACAAATTCTTGAATTTCAAATATATCGAGTTAAGAACTCTTTTAATTATTGGGTAAGCTGAATCAAAAGTTTATAATAAAATCTTGATATTGTTGTTGTTGTTGTTGTTAAAAGATCTCTTAGATCTTGATAAAACCCACACAAAAAGTAGCACCATCATAATCAAAATGCTAAGAAACTCCGCTAAATTATTGAGAAAATAAGAGAATTTAAGCTAAAAATGAAGGTTAAAGCACAAGAAATAGAAATTAGTATGATTGCCATCTAATCTGATAAAGAGACGATAGCCTCACCTTCAAGTTTTTGTTGTGCGGCGCTCTCTATAGTTAAAAGAAAAAGATGAAACCATATGATGAGAGAAGGGTAACCAAACACAAAATATGTGAAATAAAACTACCATATCATTGGGGCTCCCATGTAGAATACTAATTATAATACTTATTTAATTTAATGAATTACCACTAGTTGTTAAAAAAAAAAAACCTATGCAATAATATAAAAGGAGCCTAAACAAATTTAGCAAAAAATAAAATAGAACTCATTATTTGATGCAAATTCGAACCAAACAAGTTTAGGAGGGATAAGAAAGAAAATAATGTGAAAAAAGGGGACGAATAGGGAGAATATGAAAAGATAAGTGGGTAAATGTAGAAATAAAACAAAAAAAAAGGAGAGATAAAAACGCTGATTTCGTCAAAAACCCTTTCTCTGCTTTGTCTTTCTTCGCAGCCGACACATAAGACGCAGGGACGAGGAGGAGAAAGAAGAGCCAGCGGCCGCCGCCCAAACGCCTCCGACGACTATCGATAATAAACTCGCTCGTAGAGGAAGCGTTGAACTGAAATAAGGAAAGCGAGAAGAATGGGAGTAGAATTGGACAATCAGTATAAAAGAGAGATGGAAGAGATGGATGATGTTAATTACAGTGATTCTGACTTGGTTTATCATGTCAGAGATGCTCTTATTTCCGTTCAATCGGTAATTTCTTTACTTCCTCTCTTCTTTTTCTCTGTTAGTTTATGCATCATTTTGTTACCCTAATTATGAGGCCAAATACACCATCTAGTAGCAGCAGTTACGTTGCAGCAGCTGCTGCTGCTTGCTTCTTTGAAGACGAGTTATTTTCACTTATTGGAAGCTCTGTTAACTGGCTGGCTCTCGTCTTTTTTTTGCCATTTTTTTTTTGTGAAGCGTAATGTAATTGTTGTGTAATTTATAAAAACCGTCCGTTGCTTTATGATTGGTTCGTGCGTTCCATCTCTGTTGTGTCGTGCGTAGTTATTTACTATACAACCATTCGTATTCTTAAGTGTTTGGAAGGTCTACAAATGTCAAGTCTTTCACTTTCTTTAAATCTAAGAAAGTAAAACAAGGCATTTTGTGAGGATTCTATTCATTTGTATTTTCTGCACAGTATATACTCCTGTCAAGGCTGACATGTTAATTTATGATTTTTTTTTTTTTGTCTCACTTTTGTTTGGATTTCCTTGTTCATGAGTCGGAAGAACAATTTTCCTCTTGTTTTCTTTCCTACAACTTAATTCATACATAACTTTTTCTTGGAACCAAACATAATGGGGGTTGACCAATGTTTTGGTTTTACCCTTTGAACCAAGCCAACCTGACTCCGTCAGATTGGTTTGGTCTATTTCCTCAATCCTCAGGTCTTCAGAGATTCAAAGGCCAGGTTTTTGAGTACTATGCCATCTTAAGGATTCGGATAGGTGAGTGCACACTTGATAAAATGTCTTGTCTCAGAAAAGTCCATTCCTTTACCATCCTTCAAGAACATATCAAATCCCAAGAGGATCTTCTTGGGCTAAACTATTACGATGTTTTAATGGAATTTCAATGAAACTAAATGTTGATAGATTGAGAGGATTTTTACGTAGGCAGTCATGTTTAACCAAGTGGCATATGTCTGAATTTGATCTTTCCGCTTCATTGATTAAGTATTTGAATGCAATATACATGCACTTGTTTTGCTGTTATCTCTAGTTCAGGTTTTTAATCTTTTATTTCTCATTGGAAATTTTATTTCTTAAGATTCTATGATGTTTGAGCCCAGGAAAATTTTTCGGGTTGACCCATCCATTTGTTCACTCTTTGAGCAGGACGCCTCAACCCCTAAATCATACCAATCTAAACTGATCTTTCTTCAGTTCGGGTTTGGTTTGATCTTTCTTGAAGAAAAGTTCAGTTCCAGTTCTGAAACATAGAGAACCAACGAAGGTTGGTTTGGTTTTGGATTGAACTTTGACATTAACCATAACCAACCTTTGTCAACCCTAAGAGTCGGAAGGTAGTTTTTCCTGCTCATGGTCTTGAAAGAAATTGTTGACCAAGACTTGCTTGGTTTCTTAATTAATTCATCTAATGAATCATTCTGGTCGATATTTACTTTACTTTTTTTTTTCTGTGGCTTTAATAAGTAGTATAATCCTGAAATTTTCTGGATTAGGGAGATAGCGACAGTTATCACCAGCTTGTTGGTGTCATGCATCATTCAGAACGTCTTACCCCTGATGATTTGGCTCTTCTTTTGGTATGTTTCTTGCTCTGAAATCTATACATATATTACAAATAACTGTTTTATTTTTTTTGTCATATCTTATAATTTTCTTTGTGCCTGCCTGGCAGACAAGTCTTAAGGCACTATCTGGGGCAGTTTCTTACATAGACAGTGTTTACCACGAGTCTCTTCTTAATTCTGTAAGTTGCTGATTTTGAATTAACCATCTCTTCTCTTTATTCTCTCGTTTTGGAGCTTATCTTTTTATAATGAACTATCTGTCAGATTTTTGGGATGAGCATGTGGAAATATGGACCTGATGTGATGGATGCTTTGCTCGAACTTATTATTGCCTTGGTATGTAGCTTTGTGATTCGTGATTTCTTGAGGCTGCACTTTCTAAAACATGAATTGGTGCTTATTCATCTTATTAATTATTTTACAGGCAGCTTCAAATGGAAAATATATTGACTCATGTCTGGATATGCTTGTAAGCAATTTCATGCCACCAATGTATTTAGTTGATTCACTAAAGCTACCACGTGGTCAGGCCAAAAAGGAACAAATTCTTTCCCGAGTGCATACAGCTCTAGAAGATATTGCTGGATTGGTGCCTATGGCAGCCTCTAGATTATCATCAATAGTTGTGCACAGGATGCCAACAACCTTTAAGAAGGATCTTGAGAAGGAGCGCCTGAAATATCGAGTGAGTTCAATCTGCACATCAGAATGATTGTCTACTATTATCTTTAATCCAAATGTGAAGTAGTGCTTTTGTTGTGGTTTTGGAAGTTCCTTAGTAGGATAGAATTGATAAGGGAATGCATTAACTACTTAGAGTTGAAGGTCTTTTGGTTACTTTTAGGACTATTTTGTTTATTCTTACGAACATTTACGTAGAAAAATGCTGTGTTCCACTTCATCTGTCAAGAATGTTTTCTTTTGCAATGCTAAGTTTGTAATAGTCATGAAATAAATATTGATCTATCTACTTGAATATGGACATTAAAGAACTTTAAACTGGAAGTTAGACAATCTTCTTTTGTGAGCCATCAGTTGCAAGTCAATGTTGATCTGTCTAAATGTCTAAGTCTGTAGTAGTCATGAAATAATGTTGATCTGTCTACTTGAATATATGCATTGAAGGAATTTAAACTGAAAGTTAGACAATCTACTATTCTGAGGCATTAATTGCAAGTTGATCTCCTTTATGTGACACTTCATGAGGAATTCCTGTTTATATCAGCTGCATTAGGTTTTTAATGAAGTGTATGTGTGCTCTATTCTTGACAATTGGTTATTGATGAGAGGTCCTCAGAGACAAGTCATCCAAGGCTGATTCCATATGAATCTTTTCTGATATTTAGCCTCAGAATTTCGCACTTGTGATTTATTTTAGATCTGGTAATCTGAAGACTTGTTTGCATATTTTACAGACTGAGATGTATATAGAGAACATGTTAAGATTGGAGAGTGGTGCAATCAGAGAATTTGTTGGAAGCAGGATGCTTATGGCAGTGATTGATTTGCTGATAGAGTTGGATGTAAGTTGATATGATTGATCAATCAATTTTTGAACCAATTATTTTTTACCGTGATTGAATGACATAAGGGAATCCTGCATATAGGTGGCAATTGGTTGGGATGATATTTTACGAGATGACTCTTGTAAAGGTATCTTTGCAATTGAGCTAGAAGATGCAGATGAGGCTGCAGATGATGACGAAGATAATGATTATGGCGAGGTATGTTTTTTACATTTCATATAGGTTACTTATATCTGAGGTCTATCATAAGATGAGTGGATGGACATAGATTGGACCTTCCAGCAGCACTGCTGAAAATCCTGTTCACTGTACTGCTGGAAAGTGGATGCTGAAATATAATTTATGTAATAATTTTGGTGTATAAAATTAAATTCAAACATACTGTCCTTTTGAGGGCTGAATACACCAGTCTGTAATCTTGACAAGCTTATTGTATGTCCTTGCAGACCAATCATTTGCAGCGAATACATTGTTTTTATCATGTTGTCGTATGAACCTGTTTTGAAAGGAAAACTAACGTGGAGTTCTTTTTTCAGCTTCCAAGAACTTTAAGCCATAAGAGCTTAGGTAAAAATGTTGTTGCTGATCTATTAGATAGCTTAATGGTGCGAACTTTTGAGCATCTTGAATTGTGTGCAAACAATAAGCGTTTGAGTGAGGTATGTCCAAACTCATATTTGGTCAATTTGTTTTATAGTCTTTATGTTGTCGGCTTGCAGCAACTTAGTTTAGTTACTGTTATTTTTCTTATAGGTGTTTGAAACTCTTTTGGATTCATTCATGCTAACAATTTTAAATACGTACAAGTCAAAATTTGCTCAGGTAATCAATTTTTCTGTCTCTTATATGTAAACGAATAGGAGGGCCTTATTAAATTGAAAATGTGACGAATGTGCTCATTTAATAAGACTATTGATTCCTTGAGTATTTGTGTTTTGAAGATTATGGAAGTAAAATGGCAAATCAAGGATACTAATGTTAGATGTATGTGGTTTCTCATCGTAAAAATGGTAACTGCCTTTTTGCAGTTTGTGATGTTCTATGCCTGTGCACTCGATCCTGAACACTGTGGTGAGAAATTTGCTGAAAGACTCAGAGATAGATTTATTAATGGTGACAACCCATTAACAAGGTAATATGTTTTTTTATGTTGAGATTTGCAATATTGATTGGTGGTGTTCTTAAATGATTTGTGGAACATCATTGCATGAGTGATGTTTCAGACATCTAGAATGGCTTATAAATTGGCATAATTTTTGTTTTTGTTCTCTAGTTCTTATGGTAAATTAGTTTTGCACTTGGAACTTCATCTTTTCAATGCAGGATGAGTGCTGTGGCTTATCTTGCTAGTTATTTGGCTCGTGCAAAGTTTCTGCCTGTTGCTTTTGTTGCTAGCACATTAAAAAGGTCACGATTTTTTTATTATTATTCTGTTATTTGTCTCTATTCTGTTCTGTTGCAACAAGTTGATATGGTAAAATGGGAAATCGACGAGGAACATCTTGAACGTGGAGTAAATTGTCTTATGGTGTTTCAGGCTGGTGGATTGGTGTTTGGAATATTGTAAAGCCCATGATGGCGAGATGAACCCAAAAGCACATCGAGTTTTCTATTCTGGATGTCAGGTATATGGCTCTTTGATAGAATGGACATGTCTGACTTGATTAATCTTTTTGATGATACACTTATTTGACTTGATTGAGTTGGTTATTTTTTACCATTAATAAAATTGTTTTTTTTTTTTTTGAATCTTGGACATCATTCATTCACTATAATACTCTCCTGCCACACAATTTTGGATATTTTATTCTTGCCATTCTTTCATGCTTTTGTACGTTAGGAGGACAAGTCAAAGGAATTATGTACTTTGGTAGTAATAGTACCTGAGCTACTGCCAGACCTTTCATTCAAGGTTGTTGAAATCCTGATTTCGTTGTCTAAATTTTCAGGAGCGCTCTAACTGCTCAACTCCTGTTTAAAATTTTAATTAGGTAAAGTAGGGTCAAAATCTAAATTATACTATATGATTTTATGAGTATATTTATTATAGTATTTTTATGTATAAAAAGTATAAAAAAATGTTTAAACATGATTTTGAAAATCTAAGTTTCTAACACTAAATTTCTTAATTAATCATCATCAAATTTTTCATAAATTATTAATCATGTTATTATGATGATCATATATTAGCATGAAAAAAAATTTGCATGTTATTGTTTTTCTATTATAATTTTGCATCAATAAGTATTACTAGTGTGTTATTATGTGATAAAATGCTGGTTAGTATGATTTTGAATATATAATTATATTTGTTGCGGTTAATTTTCATTGATGGTAAAATTTTATGATTTTACGATTTGATTTTATGGACCCTTGGACAATTGTTGGCTAAAATTCCATTCTTAACAACTATGCTGTCATCACAACATGATCACATATCTGCTACCTGTGCTATACCTTTCATCACAACTTAACTCAAAAGGGATTGCACTGCTCCTGCAAAGCATTATTTATTTGTTATCTTTAATCTTTCTTTTTCTCTCCCAGGACCATTGTAGTCTGTATTCTTCAAGTAGAGGTTTAGCTTTATAGCTTTTCAATAGTTTCCCAACTAGGACTTGGAGTTATCTGCCTCTGGCTATCTATTAAGAAACTAGTGCTATCCACATAGCCAATACAGTAATGTCATGTGATATATCATTTTCTGGAAGGTTTGGTTGTGAAATTAAAAGTGTCTTTGAATGCATTAATGCTACCATTTTATATGGACTGTCCAACATGCTCTGTTGTGCATGGTTATAATAACTAAATGAAATATTACAATATTAATATTATACTAGCAACTGCAAAACCACTTTCTTAATGTTTATTTCTGTTTTACAGGCCATACTTTATGTGCTCTGCTTTCGTATGAGGTCAATGATGGATATTCCATGGCTCAAATCCCAGCTTCTCAACATGCCGTTAGAGTACATCATGAAACATAAATTGGGCCCTCTGAAGGTGATTTTTTTTTTTGGATGTGGTCTAAAAATGTATGAATTGAAAAATGTGTGCTGGATAAGGGGGATATTGGAGGGGCTGAGGATGTAGTAAAGGACAGTTATATTCAAATCTAGTAGATTTTCTTCATTTTTTTTTGGGGCTCTTTACATAAAATAATATTGCTTTTCATTGTCTCTTTTGGTTTTTATTTGTTGAGCAGGTGTGCCTGCCATCTATAGTTGAAGAGTTTCTAAAACAGGCAAAGGCTGCTCATTTGTTTACCCCATCCAAGATATTTAGTTTTGAAGATTTGTTGGAATCTGATTTTTCGAGGGATTTTGGTGGGCTGGAAAGACTGGACATGTTCTTCCCATTTGACCCATGTTTGCTGAAAATATCTGACAGGTGTGCATTCATAGCTTTGACGTCTTCCTTTGTATTTAATTTTTTGGTGTCTGTGGGGAGGGAAAAGAGAATGGGACTGGGGATATGTTCATGTCAAATTCAATGTTTGTGTTGCTTTTGGAAAGAATGAAAATTGATTATCCCATTTCATTGATTTTGTGTTTTCTCCAACTATTTTTTTGCAAAATGATTTGTATTAATTGCTGACCTAAACAATTTTATAGAATAAGCTAATTTTTCCAAGGTTTAATATAGAGTTTGGCTGGTCTCATCCTAGCAGCTGTTGCCACTGGCGGTGCATTATTCCAAACCTTGCAGTGAAAGCTTTAAATTAAACTTCAAAATAAATAGTTCACAGTTATTTTGATAAGCCAAAATAAATAGTGAAACAAGATTTCTTAGGCATGATTATGTTACTGTCTTACTGATGCTTTTACCTCTTCCATATTGGCCTCAATAAATTTCATTAGAAGTTTCATCCGGCCAAACTTCTTGTACTGGAAGCATGTTAGAACTCCCTATGACTGTGATGAGGAAGATAGTAGTGATGAAGATATTGCAGAGGATTTTGTTGCGACCAATGGGGGGAGTTATATGGAAGAAGGGATGGCAACGAGTTTAGATGGCCAACATCTTGACCTTGACGAATTCGACTATGCGTTGAATAAAATGTCCATTACACCGAAGAATGGCCTCAGTTTCAGATTTGGAGGAGAAAGAATGCAAATGCCCTCGAAAATAAGACCCTCTACAAGTCCCGAATCTTTGTGATAACATCATTGGATGAGCGAAAGATTTTTTTTTTTTTTTTCATGCTAACAATATATGTTGTCTAGGGTTGAGCTTTCACTAGTGGATTCGATGATATTGTAATTTGGTCTTCTGTTCAACTTTCAAGCTGTTGTAAAATAAAATTTTTGTTGGTGCTATCACATTTTCCCTACAATTTTTTGTATATTGAATTTTTCTGTAGCTTGTGAGTGTTAACAATCTTAGGACTTGAGCTTCCAAAGTTATGTGGTATCCAATGCAAAGATTAAGATGTAAATGTGTTCAATGCAGGTTGTATTGTATTGCACCTGAATTAGACAAGGAAATATTCTTTGTTGGAGTACTAAAAAACTTAATCCTGCAAAGAACTTTTTGTTCTGTGTAAATAGGATTGTAAAAAAAAAAATGTGCAATTAGGATTGAAATAATTTAATCGTTAATTCCATTAGGATAATTTGAATGCAATAAAATATAGCCAAAAAGCAAAGGACTGAAACCAAAAGAATTGGTGTTAAGAGAGGAATTGATTGTTCCGTATGTAGTCACAATGGTTTATATTAAGTAGTGTCACCTAAATACAACTTACTCATCATGTATTGATGATTTAAAAAAAAAAACCCATACATGTGATTATATGCAGAATTTGAACTTCTAAATAAACTAGTAAAAAACAACTAAAAATACGCTACATTTCTTAAGGATAGATTAATCAACTAAAAATAGGATTTTTTTTTTTTTTTTTTTCTGCTGCTTATGCAGCACGATACTGCTCTTTGTCCCAGTAGTTGATGGTGAATAAAATGACAACAAAGATCCAAGAACCACCTTCTGGAGGTACCCAAGAGGTGTGGTTAAGAAGGATCTAAATTATCCAATTTTGTAAATGCGTTAACAAAGATAACATTTGCTTTGAAACGCTAACAAGAAATATTTTAAAAACATGGGAATGGCACAAGAAAAGCCAGTGCCACTTTCTTGAAATCCTACATACACAAAACATCATATCCTATATCAGTAGTAGATAAAAACAAGATGTTGTCGAGAAGGGATTCATTTGTTTCTTTTTTTTTTTTTTTTCTAAAAAAAAATTGGTACAAGTTGCAACACAATTCCAGTAGAAACATAAAATAACAAATGATTTGAAAACTAAATCAACCACAATAGCATGGAAACTAAACATTGAAAGTTGAGAAAAAGAGCATTATCCTCCTACCTAACTCCAACAGTACAAAAAATAAAAATAAACCTAATTCCAAGGGAAATACATGATTTAAGTATTTCTATGTTATCACTCTGCCCATTTGCCATAAAAGAGAAGCATCGATTTCCGATTGCACCTAACCTATATATTTCAACTGCGTAGACTAAGCACCATACAATGTTAGAAACACTACTCAATATCAAGTAAAGCTTAAAGTCTATTTCCAAATTGCATTTGGCAAGCCCTGTGGATTGCTGCTGTTATTGCAGGCTCCCGTACTCTGGTTAGGAGGGGTTCCAGGTCCACCTGATGACTCGCTAAAAGTTCCCCGGGATGGTGGGCTTCCGGCTACTGATGCTCCTGGAGCTGACATGGTTTCAGGTTGGTTAATCCACAGTTTTGACCCTTTGTTTTCTTCTGAAATAAAGCTACCAACAATAACCTGCAAACAAAAGCCGAAAACATACATCTCAGAACAAGGGTAGCACATGGTAGAGGCTAGAAAAGCAAATGATGTAAAAGCAGGTCAATTTCAAAATGCTAAAAGAGGAAAGAAAAAAAAAGAAGTTGAAACCAAAAAGAAATGAGGACATTTCCCATTGATTTTGATTGGAAATCTGAAGTTACTATTAGCAATCACAAAACTAGGGCTTATGCAAGCTCTAAATGATTGCTTCAAATCACCATTAGATAAAGAGAAAAAAAAAAACCACAATGAAACAAACCTGAACAGAAGATGCTGCTGTTAGGAGCCCAGCCACACCACCACCTAGAACACGACCATCAGGCCCAGATAGTAAAACACTCAAACCACCTGTTCTGCTGCGCTGGCCACCATTCTCTGAAAGGAGAAAGGAACCAGAAAGTGACAAAATCTCAAAACGTCCCTGCATAAACAAAGAGATATGAATATTTACTTAGAGATATGCACTCACAACTAGCTGGAGAGCTCTCTAGGAAGTACTATTCCGCTAATAAAACTATGAGTTAACTTACAAACATCACGGAGAAATAAATTCTGTGGAAAGGGATAGAGTAACATGTTCCTACGGTAGTAATTGCTTCTTTTGTAAAGTGCCTATTTACAAAACAAGGTTTAACCAGATTTCATGCACAATCTCCCAATGCACAAATTATGTAAGCAACTACATGTTTCCATTTCTTTTTCAAATTTTATCATTAGTCAATTCCTTCCTGCACAAGCAGTCTTGGCACAGCTGAGTGTGTAAATAGACAGACATCTGCATGTGTTGTTGGATTGTCCCTATGTTTGTAAGTAGTACGTAATTCCATGCACTCATGTTATTTTAACTAGATGACCCAAACTTTTTAAATTATTAAATCATCTATACTAATATGTTACTCTTAATTCAGAATGAATTTAACCATTTTACCAATGTTGTGGATAACAGATTGGTGAATGGACAATGGCACATATCTCCAGCAACAATGAGTTCAAGTCTTCAACATTTAGTACAAGTAGCATAACTACCCAAATTTCCCACACAAATAAAAGTAAATAACAGGATTTTTTTTTCTTTTCTATGTTTGCAATTAGTGTAAATTATCTTTCCTTGCAACCAATGACTTAGTAGTAAATATGAAACTGTAAAATTGGGAGTCAAATGCTCCTCGATAAAAGATACCCTTTCTCCTTAAATTAAGCAAAACAAAATAAATCATTTGTCCCTGCAAAGTGCAAAATATATTGATCCAGCCTACCACAAAATCAACATTGCAAGACAAAAAGCAGCAAAATAGTGCCTCCTCTACAGCATTGTAAATGGACAAAAATAAAGTTATTAGGACTTTGAGCACACCTCGTAAGTTACAGTTCCACCTGATGTTGCGGCTTGACGAAGTGTTACATTAGATATGGCACCATATGCTGACAAAATGCACACACCTCTCGGACCATTTTGGGAAAATGACATTATTTTCAGCAACACATCCTGCATGGAGAAGTTTTCAGATCAAATACAATTCTTGTGAGAAAAGAGAAAATATAGTTGCAAAGCATTCGAATTGCAAGAAATAAACTGCATAAGAAAATATTCCTTAATTTCTGTAGGGAAAAAATGACAACTTTTTTCCTCATCACCTGCAACTATTTCAATTGCAGTGTCCAATTTGGTGCGGAAGAGAAAGAAACAGAAGTTAATTTTACAGGTTTAAACTACATCATATAATATCTTAAAAATGAAACAGACTAATAATGGGACAGTAACCACACATATTGCAAGCATGCCTAACCTTCCAAAAAAAAAAAAAAAAACCACCAATCTCATTAAACTGTATTATAAACCATTGCTGTGTAACGACTGCAACAATATTATGAATTATCAAGTTATGATCGGAAACTTTATATTAGATGAGTTCATAAATTAGTTTCTCAACTTATGTTGTAAGATGTGTGTATATATATATATATATATTGCATACTGCAGTTGCACTAAATCCAACACCATAATGATGATTGAAATAGTGAATGAAGGGAGAAAAATATTTGACTCGAGCACTGAATCAATTAACCGTGATGCATATTGTAATAGTCACAAAATACCGAAGTGAAAAAATAATCATTGTTCACCACCATAACTCCTAAAGAATATCAGATATATCCTATTCTCAAAATAAAAAGAAAAAGCTTTCTAGCATGATGGATCAGGTTTATACTGGAGAAAATATATATGTATCAAGAAATATAAATTAAAAAGAGAGAGAGGGAGAGAAGGGCACCTCCCCAGCCTTGACTGTTATAAGATGTGGTGTAAATCCAGTTCCCCCTGATCCTGGAAAGCAATATTATGGGAAAAAAAGATCATCATCATCGTCATTTCTTGAAATAAACATATGCATCTAAGACCAAATATAAACAAGCATCACATTAAAATAATAATATTTAAATTGTTATTATAAGAATAGATGGGAATGTGCACAACAGTTATATAAATAAATAAATAAATAGTTCACCGTTACAAGAACAATTTATATATAAAATAAAAGGCAAAAAATTGAGAGATTATAAAATACAATAAAACATTGCAGTGGGATCCATGCATTGCCAACTCCATCCGAGAAACAATAATATAATATTTAAATGACATAAATAAATAAATAAATAATAAGAAATAGAAAAGAATGTACCTTGATTAGGAAGGTTATATTTACGGCCAGAACCAAGAGGTCTACCTCTTGCTTTTTTAACAGTAACAGTAGCAGATGATGACGTTGGAGAAGCTGGACTTTGAAATCCAGAGTTTTGCGATTGATAAAGCAGCGGAGACTGCTGATGCTGATGCTGATGCTGATGCTGATGCTGCGGTTGAGGCTGAGGCGGTGACGTTAGGTCAATTCCGATATTACCATGCGGCGGAGAATATTTCCTGGGCCGTCCACGTTTCCTCTTCATAGGCTCAGGATTATTCATATTCAGTCCATCTACACCAATACCAATGCCAATGCCGCCGCCTCCTCCTACAGCCACCATGTCTTGGTGGTGGTGGTGGTGGTGGTGTAAGGGAAGATGATGAAAGAGATTGGCGTCACCGTCGTGATGATTATTAGCAGGTGGCATTATAGGCTTGTAAAGGCTGCTGAAGGCTAAGTTAGGGTTTGGTGCTACTGCCGGAGTTTGATTCATTTCGATTTCTCCTCCGCCGTACGATTCTCTTCCTCCTGACATTATTATTATTATTATCTTCTTCCTCTTCTGCTGCGATCTGATGCTATAACAAGAAAAAAAAAAAAAAAGAAACCCTAATTCTTAAACCCACAGCATACCTCAACTCAGCTATTACTCAATTTCCATTTTCTCACTGTAAAAAAACCTTACTTTCGTTGAAAAGCTTCAATCTTTCTTGATTTATTTTCCGCAAATTTTCATTTTTTTTTCTTCTCTATGGAAGTTAATTGAATTAATTATTATTTTTTTAAAAAAATTCCGATAATTCTTCTTTCTTTTTTTTCCCTATATTTAACAGCTATTTTCAATTACGAGAAAAAAAAAAATGAAAATCAGAGAAATTGAAGAAAAATGCTTACGAAAGGAAAGGAAATTGTGTCGGTGATGACGAAATTGGAAGGAGCCGCTTATTGGAAAAATCGCACAAGAGAAAATCAAATTAGGGTTTTCCCTTTTTTTTATTTTTTCAGTTTTTTGGGTTTTGTGACAAAAAATAATAATAAAAAACATTTATTTATTTATTTTGGTAATGGCGGGGCTGGCACATTGCATAGGGACAATGAGAAAAGCGCGTGTATTGTATTATTATTAATTATTGCACGGAGCTTTTCTTTTTTGAAATTCCATCTAATAAATATAAATTTATAAGTAACCCTTTTTGACGATGGAATGAATAATTTTATGGATAAAAGATAGGTGCAACTGCCGGCGACTTTATTATCAAAATGCCTCTAAATTTTTTTATAATTATAAAAAATAAATAAATAATTTAT
>CATIWO010403620.1:0-16300 GCA_949673435.1 Macaranga tanarius
AACACTTTAATCGTCATGGAAGATTGCTGTCCACTAATTACATGTTACAATACTACAGGCAAACAAGCAACAAATTCAACTTCACCTAGATAGAGCAACCATCACAAGACAGTGGTTCTGAAGACTTTCATCAGTCTTTACTCATTAGCAAGTTTCTGAAAAACAAACCATACAACAGTTAAAGCAGCACTAACACATGCAATGACACTTTGGAGATTAACAAATAATCTGAAGAAAACAAGTCCAAATGGGCAATACCTAGCTAAATCTACATATAATAATGCCATATATATTTGATCCTAGTATTACAAAATCTTTTACATCTCTAGGTACAAGGTTATGGAATCCTGCCATCTTACAGTTTGAGAGTTTTTAGCTGAAGAGGAATAGTAGTATTTCTAAGAAACAAATTTGCCTTTGCAGGGGAGCTTTTGTTTTATTTTGTTTTGCTTCCCCGAAGGCTTTCCCATCAACATTTTTAAGGACATGCGTAGCTGCAACCTAAAAGGATTGAAGACCTTCACTTTCTGTATTTCATAAAAAAACGTATCCTGTTCGTCCATGTGCATATACATGTGAGTGTCAAATAATCAATAATACTAACACAGTACGCTAGACAACAATTTCTCATGAGAAACCGCAACATCAGGAGAACCCATAATAATACAGTAGGCTGGACAGTTTCCCATAAAAAAGAACCTAGGAAACATCAAGTAACTATCATTTTTCATCCTCTTTTCCCATTCCTCCCTCATAAAGTGCCAATGGTTACATCATATCCAAACTTCTTCCCAAAGAGCCCAAAACAAAATAAGAGAAGACACAAAGTTTTTCATGTAGAAGATGTAAAAGGAATATGCACAAACACTATCAAAATCTAAAAAATGCCCATCAACTTTGAAAATAAATTAATTAATAGTAATAGACATCCTCTCATACAGGAGAAAAGCTTCAGACCTATGCCGTAATCCTATCCCAGTATTGATGTCTTTGTAAACAATCAGCTCCTATCACCCAGTCTGCTCCTATATAGGCTAAAAGCTTGCCAACTCAAGATCCATGCAAGACACGTAGATTACATCCTTCAGACATAACAGTTACAATTTCAGAAAACAACTTTAACAAATAAGCCTGGATGTTGAGAGACCGCTTATGAGATATAGCACATAACATTATCACCAGATCTCGCCAACACCCAACCTAGCCTATATTTATCTCAAAGAGTATAGCAAACAAAAGATAGAGAAATGAAATGATGTTAACAAAAGGAGGCTAGTAGGAAACTGTGGAAACACAGGGCTGCTAAAGAGCAACTCAAATTTTTTATAAGCAAATAAAGTTATCAACTTAGTCCATGAATTTCCATGAAAACACAGGAACTGTCACAAATAATGTAAAATCAGAAAGAAAAAGAAAAAGGAAAAGAATAAAAAGCCAAGTTACTTATGTTCAAAGCTACAGGCAGACAGAGATAAACAGAATCTTTAAAGGCCAAACAGACAGACTTATGGTGATTAACTAAGCACACAACGACCAAATACATGCCTTTGTTATATTCCACACTACTTGGTCCCAAGAAAAACATGTTCAGAATTTAAAGAATGACGAGGACCAGGGAAGCAACATATACACATCTAAAAAAGTGCAAAAAGGTCAATTATCCTTGGGAGAGAACCCAAAGCCAGTTAAAACAAAGCACTAATTAGTTGTTTTGCTAAAGGCAAAGGGAGAACTTCGAGCCATTCATTCTAAATTGTTGATTTGATTTTAAGGACTCTGGGACAATAACCAATAGATAAAAAAAACAGCAATTTCTCTATTATAGGAGATATCCATAGTTCGATTCTTGTTTTGACCATGACCAATAAACTGAACACAAATGATCACTCCAAGAACGAATTACAAGAGCAGCATATCATTCTCATATAAATGAAAATAGGATCTATATTAAACCAATAGTCTGATATACAATGTTATCATCAAACAAGAAGTTTTCAACATTTGAGATAGCTCAACACCTAAATCTCAATAAAAACAACTAAAACCAAGTACTTCTCCAAATTGTTATTGTAAAACCCAAATTTAAGAAGTACCCAAAATCATCCAAATATTCGTACAAAATATTACATACATAAAGACTTACAAAAGGTGCCATTTCTTTATCCGTTTACAAACACCTGCCCTCCTCAGACATCCATGTTCTCCATCTGAATGTTGCTTTTCAAGGGCACATATTCTCCAAGGTAGCCACCAAGATGTTCATGCAAAGCAATTTTATCAATTCCCTGGTGATGATAGCTCTTGCAAACATAGTAAAATACGCTCTGGACCAACAAACCCACAAGATTTACAATCACCAAAACCCCAACCAAAAATCCTCCAACAACGATTCTTGAGAAAACACCATAATTGTCTCCACCGTGCACCACAACAGACCCAAAAATCCCTCCAATAACTCCACAAAGTGCTAAATATCCAAAAACAAGAACCACAGCGACACGAATCTTTCCCTTCAGCAACTCATAACTCTTCTTCATAGCAGCAAACCCATAAATAGGTTCAAGAACAGAAACCACACTAGCCAAGTGCCATAAAGCAGTTATATAGACATGGACAACCAAGAAAAGCATGAAAATCACCAGCACAGAGAAAATAACTAAAAGGGGATTCTGGGTATCAATAGCAATAACCAAAATAACCAAGAAGACTAGAAACACAGAGTTATAAAGAACCATCAACAAAGAAACCCATAAAAAAGTAATAAACAAACGCTTAAAAACTTTGGGTATGGCAGAAATAGTGGAAGAGAAAGAAACAGGCTTAGAGGTATAAAGAGAAGCAACAGTGAAAACAACAGCAGCAGTTGAAAGAAGAGAGAAAGCAAAAAGAAATATAACATAACAGAACTGAAAGATCAAGAGAAGAGTCCATTCATGACGAGTTTGAGATGGGTCAGCAGATGGGTGGTCTTGAAGCTGAGATAAAAGAGGATGGGTGAAGAGGGAATGGGCCAAGATGGCAAATGAAAGGGGGAAAATCAGAGTTAGGGTTATGAGATAAAAGGTTTTTGGAGAACGTTTTGGGATAGAGATTGATTCTCTCAAAATGTCTGGTATTGTTAAGAATTGGAGCTCTTCTTGTGCTAGATCCATGGTGTTTATGGGTGTTGCAGTACCGATCTAATGTGCAATTAAGAAGGAGAAGAAAGGACTTGCTGTTATACAGGAAATAGAGAAAATGAAGAAGATAACTGAAACAAGGGACAAGTAGAAGGAGAGGGACAAGAGGAAGGAGAAAGGAAGCTGTTGATTTAATTAGTTTAGCTTTTAACTAGTTTGTGTTTTGGGATTTTATTTATTTGGAATAGCATCTTTAAATATTTTCCTTTATTTGGAATTATTCTATTTTATGTTTTTTTTGAAATTTTAATAATTAGAGCTCAAGGTATTTAACTTTAAATGCATTATTTACATTAAATAATATTTATATTCACAAATTTAATGCATTTTTATTTATTTTTATAAAACAATAATTTAAACGTCTCAATATACGAAAATCATAATAAACATATAATTTATAAATAATTTTGAGTAGTTTATTTTAATTTAAAAATATTATTTTTAATATTTTAAATTATACATAAGTCTCAATTTTAGTAATTGTAAATATTAAAATAGTTAAATTATAAATTAAAGGATAAATAAATAAATAAATGTCAAATTTTTAAAAAATTATAATATATTTAGTTCACTAAATAATAATTTATTAGTCATTATTTTAATTTAATTAATTATTTCAAAAAAACTATAAAATAAAATAAAATAAAATAATTTCAATACTAGCGGCGGTTGGTATTTTTGGTGTTATCTTTCAATTTCTGGCATCCCATGTTTGTTTTGATGTCTAAATTAAAGCTTCTGCGTTCTTTTTAAAGAACATGGAATAGATCAACATTCAGCCAGGTTGATTTTTTGATCTCAAAAGCAAAGCATGAGCTTCTTTATGTTCAACAGGAGATTAAGCTTAATGGTTTCTCAGATCATTTGCATCGTCAAGAGCTTAGTGCTAATAATGATCTTTCTTTACACTTGTCTCAGCAAGACTCTCTTTTGAAGGACAAGAGTCGTATTAGATGGCTTCGGGATGGTGATCGAAACTCTAAATTTTATCACGGCCTTCTTGCTTGACGACGAGCTCAAAGTTCCGAGTGTTCTATGCTGATTAATGGAGATTTAGTGGATAATTCTGAGATTATTAATAATCATGTTGTGGATTATTTCTCCAAGCTTTTTTCTTCAGATAAGGTTCCTCGAGATTTTTCAGAAGTTAAAGAGGTGATTCCTTTGATGGTTACGGCTGCAGACAATTTGATACTTACTATGCTGCCAACCAATGATCTCATTCGCACTGTTGTTTTCACCATGGATCCCTATAGTGCTCCTGGCCCTGATGGCTTTACATGTCATTTTTTCGTTCTTGTTGGAATATTATTGGTTTTTATCTTTGTAATGCTGTTCATAGTTTTTTCAATACTGGTTCACTATTTCCTAGCTTGAATTCTAATTTTATGGTTCTTATTCCTAAGATCTTGGGAGCTAACTCTGTTGAAAAATTTCGCCCTATAATTCTAAGTAATTTTCTCTTCAAGATAATTACTAGAATTTTAGTAGATCGGCTGGGTCCTATTGCTTCTAGAATTATTTCTGAAACTCAATTTGGTTTTCTTAAAGGATGGAATATTGAAGACTGTATTGTGCCAGCATCTGAATGTTTTAATATTATGCATCGTAGTGGTAGAGGTGGTAATATGGCCTTGAAAATTGACATTAGAAAGGCTTTTGATTCTTTGGAATGGGATTTTATTTTGACAGTGCTTCGCAGTTTTGGCTTTTCTAACAATTTTTATGATTGGATCTTGGCAATTTTGAGTCTGCAAAATTGTCTATTTTAATGAATGGCAGTCCTAAGGGTTATTTTCCAGTCTCCAGGGGTGTTCGCCAGGGAGATCCCTTATCTCCATTAATTTTTTATCTGGCTGAGGATTTTTTAAGTCGTAAGTTGTCTTCTATGGTGAGTTCAGGTCTTCTAGTACCTATGTTTAGTGGGTGGAGCTTGGTGTGTCCTTCACATTTGCTATATGCGGATGACATTCTAATTTTTGGCAAGGCTTCTTGTGGTAATATTGATCTCCTCACTCGTGTTTTCAATGATTATGCAACTTTATCTGGTCAGTAGATAATCTGGGAGAAGTCTGAGATGTTCTTAAGTAATGGCATTTCTAATACTCGTGTTATGGCTTTGTGTTCTAGAGCTGGGATGCATGCAGGTTCTTTCCCTTTCACTTATCTAGGTGTTCCCATGTTTATTAGTTCTCCTAAAAAGAGATGGTTATAGTCTTATGCTGATAGAATTATTGATAAAATGGAAGCTTGGAAGGGTCACTCTTTGTCTATGGCAGAAAGGTTAGCTTTAATTAAATCTTCTATTTATAGGTCCCTTATTAATTATTTTATGATCTACAAATGGCTAGCTTCTCTTTTGAAGTTTCTAGAAAAAGCTATTCGGAATTTCTTTGGTCAAGATCAATTCATTCTAAAAAACTGGTTTCTGTGACTTGGGATCAGTGTTGTTTGCCCTTGATGAAAGTGGTATTGCTTTGAAGCATTTATTTTGTTTTAATAATTCTTTTTAGGGCATGTGGCTTGGAAGCTTTGTTGGGGTTCTTCATTTATTTATTCATTCTTCCGCCAAAGATTTCTCAAGTATGGTTCTCCGCAGACTTCTTTTTATGTTCTTCAATTTAGCCCTCTATTAAAGATGTTTATCATGATTTATAATCTTCTTCATAATGGTTACCTTTTTTTTTGTCCAATTTGAACTTTTGGACTTCAAACTTTCTTGGTTACACTATTTCAGAGAAAATTAGTATCCCCTCGTCAGTTAAAAAACATCTCTTCACTTCTATTATTGATGTTTTTTGGGATGGTGATTTACGTGTGCCTGCGAATTTTTCTATTGCTTATACTGACATTGTTAATGATCTCAAGAATGTTATTTTTTTGGCTACTTCTGGTGACCATTTTATTTAGAGATTTTCTCTAAAGGGGTTTTTTTTTTCTTGTAAGCATGCAGGTGATTTTTTCAGGGCTTCGAGTCCCAAGGTTGCTTGGGGGAGAGAGTTATAGAGGCATTATCTTCCTCCAAGTCGATCTCTTTTATACTGGCGTGCTTTCATTCAAAAGCTTCCATCCGATGAGAACTTACAGCACAAGGGCATTCCTATTGTTTCTCGATGTCATCTTTGTGCTAATGCTTATAAATCTATTGATCATATGCTTGTTTCCTACCCTTATGCAGTAGCTTTGTGGACTACCTTGCAAAATCTTTTTCAAGTTCATTTTCCCATTTCTGCTTCTATGATTGAATTGTATAAGGTTGTTCTTCCATTATTTTTTCCAGTCAATTAGTGATTCTTTGGAAGGTTAGCATTATCACTACCTATTGGCTTTTATAGAGGGTGCATAATCAGGCTACCTTTTGGGATTGCTTTGTGCCCATCTTAGTCTCTTTTAGGAATCTTTGCAAATGTATTAAGGAAACTGAGCTTTTCAAGGCTGGTCATATATGGAACTCCTAATCAGAGATGCTTATTCTTCAACGACTTTGTGTTTCTAGTATTCCTAAACTAGTTTCTTTTCCTCGTGCAATCTTTTAGTTTCCTCCTCTTCAAAACTGGTTCAAGGTTAACACAGATGGAGTGGCGAAGGGCTGTCCTGGTATTACTGGTACATGTGGGATTTTTTGACTTTCTAATGGTTACTCGATTGGTTCTTTTATAGCTCCTCTCGGTTTCAAATTTACTTTCGAGGTGGAGTTGGTGGCGGTTATAGTTACAGTCAGGTATATTGTTCAATTAAACTACAACCCTCTTTGGATTGAGAGTGACTCAATCAATATTATTCATATTATTCAAAGTCGAAGTTGTGATGTTTCATGGAACTTGCGTAAGGATTGGCATCAGTGTCTTCTATTTATGCATTCTCTTCAAATTTATGCTTCCCATATCTTCAGAAAGGGAAATATGGTGGCGGATAAACTTTCTAATTTAGCTATTGATCTTTTTTGTGAAGCTTGGTGGCCTACTTTTCCTTCGGAGTGTTTTGAATTAGTTAGAAATGATGCTATGAGTTTTCATTCCTACAGGTTTTTATAGTATCTGTTCCTATTGTATTTCTTTGCCCTTTGAGGTTGTAAGCAATATTGGTTTCTTTTTTTCATTAATAAATATCCTAATCTTGGTATGTGATGTGAGTGCTAAGGAGGTCCCAGCCTAGCTAGGATGTCTAGGTGCACTTCTGATACCAGTTTTAGGAATTCTTATAAATAAAAAAAACTAGCCTTGGTCAATGGTCAAACATTTAACAAAAAATGGAGCCATATTTTGTTAATTTTTAATAAATATATATATTGACACTTTTATTATTAAATAACTCAAATACATTAATATAAAAATAATTTTTATTTTTTATAATTTTATCCTAAAAATAATATAGGAATTAATCTAGCTCATAAGATTTTATTTTGAAAAAGTATTATGCAACTAAGATGAATTTTTAAAAAAATAAAGAAAAAAAATTGAGAGGAGTCACTCCCTTAATATTTTGGGATAAACTTTTAAACTAGTTTTTGAATTGTTGAAATATAGATTTATGGAAATAATTTTTAGTTGATTTAGAAAAAGAAATGATTCCCTCAAATTTACTTCTTAAATCCACTTTATTTCACAACTCTTCTATGGTACTCTTGCAAATATAAGTACCTATGCCATTGATTTAAGGACAAATGGTCATCTAGGCCCTTCAACTTATGCACGCGAGCCACATAGGCTCAAATTGAATTTTTTCAATAATTAAGCCCAAAACTTCTATTTTTAGGCCTATTAAACCCAATTTTGAAGGCTGCCTCATGCATGAGATGAACGAATTGGAGAAGGAATGTGAAGTAAGAGAGGAAAGATTTTTTTATTGGGGTTTGTGTTACTAAAATAATCCTGCCCCTCTATAACAACTAGCACTATGTATTTTAGCACGAATACATGCTACGTATCAATGTTGTGTTGTTTGGTAGTTGGTAGATAAAGTAATTCATTATGAGATTGGTATGCTTTAGTGTGATTACAAAATATGTTACCTAATTTGATGATATCCAAAAAGAAGAGTATTTGATTTTGTGAAACCTAAAAGAGGTAATAATTTCTGTGTTATATTGCTTATTAAATTTTAAGAAAAACTAAATGTTTTCTTCTTTTTATCTCTATATGATATTATGAGTGTACATAATCTTCAATACATTGCATTAATAGTAGCTGGTGTTGATGACTCTTGTAGGATGAATGGTGATGTAGCTGTTATTTTTATGTTATATGATAGGGGAAATTAATTAAGGACCTGAATCTAAGGTATGTTGATGATGATGTCTTGAAATGGAAGGTGTATAAAATTGATAAACTAGGCTATTTTAGAATTGTCAAAAAGATTAGGACAATGGGGTATGGTAACAAACCAAAAATATATTGGTTACCAAGTGGGAGTTCACCAGAAAATGGACTAAAATTTATGTATAATGATGATTTTATTATTGATATACTTGCTGTAAGCAGAGTGTTTAATATGGTAAAAATGGAGTTATATTTAAAATATGTTGTAGATATACCTAAAGTTATTGAGGGGCCTCAGTTATTAATGGATAATATAGTGCTTAGCAGTGATGAGGAAATGAGAGAAGAAGATGTTGATAATTAATATGGAAGAAGCTGAAGTGAGTAAATATGGGAAGATTTGTGACTTGACAATAGGTCAGAAATTAAATAAAAAGGAGAGTAAGTTATTTAAGGTTGAATTAAGAGATAGTGAATAATTTATTATTAATGGCTGGAAAGTAGGTAAACTGAAAGCAAGTTATTTATTTCCAATATGTTCTAAGAAAATTAATGTTGATATTTTTCAAAAAGCTGATATTATAGGGGAAAATGGAAGCAGTAAAAGTAAGAATGTTCACCAGCGACTTACTGAATTTAAAGAAGCAACTGAATTAGGAGGGTGTAATGAAAGCAGAAGTATTGAAGCAGATGTTATTGCTGATATTAAATAACTTGAAGATAATGTTGTGCAAGAGGAGCCAGTATTTGAGCAAATGTTTAAGGAAACTATTATGGAGTTGAAGATAAAGAAAAAGCTACTGTTCTAGAGAAAGTGTTTTAAGAAAATATTAGTGGAGTTAAAGAAGAATGAGCTATTATTCTAAAACAAGTGTTTCAGAAAAGTATGGTGGAGTAGAAGAATAACAAGCTATTGATTCAGGGTAAATGTTTCAGGAAGTTAAAAGTGAAGTTCTTATAGAGATTAAAGATGACAATGAAACACGTGATGTTGATAGAGATGAATATGATAATCTATATATATATATAGGGAGGTGATCAAAGTGGATTCAATGCTGGAGATGAAGAATTGGTAATAACAAAGGTCAATTTAAAAACTAAAGCAAAATAAATGAAACAAAGATGAAGTGCAAGACATATGGAAGCAAGTAATTCTAGCAAACCTACTACACCTGAAACAAAAGAAGTTGCGGATGATGAAGTTGCTGTAAGTAATTCAAATGCACCTGAGAGATTGGAACTGTCCCATAATATGTAAACAATGATGATGAAATGAGCTATAAAGAAGAATATAGGGAAGAAGGATGTGAAAATATAAGGAGGAAAAAAATAAAAAAGAGTATTTTACAATCCTGATAGTAATGTGCCTATATTTCTAGTTGGCATGGTATATAAAAGTTCAGTTGAATTTAGGATGGCTGTTTCAAAATATGCAATAGCTATAGGGGTTGAAATGAAATTTAGAAAAAATGAAAATTGTAAGGTGAGGTGCATATGCAAGGCATCATGTCCATGAGTTTGTTTGTAAGCTCGGATAAAAAAGAGTAGTGATTTGTTGTTAAAATTTATAAGCCAAACCACAGGTGTATAAGAGTGTAGAACAATAAGAGGGCATCCTGTGAGTATATTGTATCCTATTTTCATGATGTAATTAAAGATCAACGTAAAATGACAGTAGCAAATATGGTTGATTATGCTAAGAAACATTTGATGCTTGAGATAAATGATACAATGGCTAAGAGAGTGAAGAGAAAGATAATGACTGAGCTTGAAAGAGATTATAAAGATGATCATAAAAGGATATGGGACTATATAGAGGAGTTAAGGCAGACAAATATCGGCAATACAATTGAAGTGATACCAGAAGAGGAAACCAATAAGTTTAGCATAATATATATGTTTTCATACATTAAAAATAGGATAGAGAGTAGGATGTAGGCCAATCTTGGGTCTTGATGGTTGCTTCATAAAAAATATGTGTAAAAAAGAATTGCTTCTAGCTGTTGGAAAAGATGCTAATAATCAAAGGTACCTAGTTGCTTAGGCAGTAGAAGTCTGAAATGAAAGCAAGTTGGATTTGGTTTTTGCAACATGTTAAAGAAGACATTGGCTTAACTTATGGTAACCATTTCATTAACATTACTGATATGTAGAAGGTTAGTAACATTTTGTTAAATAAAAATAAATATTTTAATAATACACTAACATTTATTTTGATTTATTTTACTTTACCATAGCAACTGATAGAAGCTGTAAAGCAAGTACTCCCCTTGTTGGACATTAATGGTGTGGAATGCATATCTATATAATATAACAAAAGAGATGGAGGAGAATTGAGTTCAAATAACAGTTTTGGAAATGTGCAAAGAGTCCTTATGAACAATTATTTCATGATCAATTGAAGAAGCTTGATGCAATGGGCAAAGGATCTGTGGAACATTTGCTAACTTATCCCCCACATATATGGTACAAGTCATATTTCTCCTTCCATTTCAAATGTGATTCTATTGATAATAACATTTGTAAATCTTTCAATGGATATTTAGTTAAGGCGAGGCAAAAATATATACTTTCAATGTTGGACTGGTTGAGGGTTGATGCTATGAATATAATTCATAAGAAAAGGGATGATACTAGGAAATGGTTGTGTAATGTGAGTCCTAGTTCTTGCTCAAGGTTAAATAAAAATATTAAAAGATTTGCTATGTGAACTATTAAGTGGAATGGGGATAAAAGGGTATGAAATTAGTAAAGGGCTGGATAGGTATACTGTTAATGCTCAGAATAGGACTTGCACCTATAGATCCTAGGACCAAACACGAATACCATGCCATCATGGTATATATTCCTTAATCCATAGCAAATAAGTCTTAGAAGACTATATAGATAGTTCGTATAACAAAGAAAAATATTTGGCATCCTATCAGTTTTATATGGAACCTATAAAGGGTAAAAGCATGTGGCCGAAGACAAACATGCCTCTATTGTTACCACCTCAAGTGCATAAAATTTGTTGGTAGACCAAAGATTTGGAAGAGGAAGGACCTAGAGGAACCAAAGAAGAGTGGAAAAATTGCATGAAGAGTTGTAGTCATGACATGCAACCTTTGTAAATGAAGAGGACATAATAAAAATAGACGTCCAATGAAAGTTGATGTAAGTGAAATTTTAACTTTTTGTTTTTAAATATGATACTAACTTTAGATAAAAAATGTTCTAAATCTTTATATAATGTCGATTCATATGCAGAATGAAGGTTCTATTTTAGCAAGTTAATTTGAAATAAGATCAGTAAAACCATCATTAAAACCAACTACTGATGCCCAGGTGTTTACATATTCATATAAAGAACTATTACATCAAATATAATTTTATTTTGTAAATCAATGATTAAATGTCTTATAGTGAATTTTGCCTTCTTATTATAGGCTAACAACAAGGGTGGAGCTCAAAATGTAGGAATAAGAGGCATTAAAATTAATGAACCTAGTTAAGAAACACAAACACCAAATCCTCTTGTACCTGAGTGCATAAGAAAGGGAAAAGGCACTAATGTTCTAACCATTTTCTAAAGGGCACAAATAGAAAGATGTAGGAATGGGGCTATATTTTTATGAAGTTAATGATCAAGTTACATGGAATGCAAGTATGTCAATAATTTTTAACCTATTATGTAAATAAACTTTACAAAAATATTGATTTTCATATAAACTGTAGCCTGGAATGTTTGAGGAAAGGTTCTTACATTCAACAAATCCAGTGCCAAGAAAGAATCAAATGATTGTGACTATATACCAATATGAAAGTATCAAATTTTAGGGAAATCCTATATATGGCAGATTTTAAGCACCTGGTTTGAAATGGAAAGGGGCTCAAGCTATCTCTGGCAGCAAATTGGCATCAAAAAGAGACTAGCTCATTGGAAAAAATAAAAAAAGAAGCAGGGATGTGGGTAGCAGTTTCAATCCTGATGTGCCACCTCAAAATCCTACCCAAACAAGTACTAACACTTCTGACTATCATGCGTATGTTGGAACACATGAATTTGGTATAATGCAAGTATTTGAGGCAACTGATGAAGAACAACTTCAATGGTAGCTCATTAGATTAAGCCACCACAATGGATCTTAAAGTTGAAGCCTAAAAAGCTAGTTCAAAGTCCAAGGCCAAAGCTAAATCCTTGGAAGTAGCTGATATAGAGACCTGCAATATAATGACTTACCTTTTATTTTTTACTATTTAAATGTTAATCTCATATTTATGTAATCTGGCTGATCTTTTTCTAAAACCAGATTGCTATAATCTAAGATCTGATACTCTTTTATATTATTACTTGCATATTTTAGTCACGTTTTATTATTTGTCAACATTGACCACAATAGGTTATAGCTTTTGATCCTTTTTTTTATCCATAGCACAGAAACACAGGTGCTGGTGCAACATGTACAACAAGTAAATAGTTAATATGAATAAAATATTTCTATTACATCTTTCTGATAAAGTCCATATTTTTTCTTTTTGTTTTTATTTCACAGTTTCATAATTCTATTTCATTTTGTAATAACAACAAAGAAAATGAATGTTAAACTCAATCATCCAAGCATATATCCAAAAGTATATTTCATTACTAAAAAAATATCATTAATATAGATACCATCTCTATTTACAGCCATCTACACAACATATAAATTTGTAAGAAGTTTCACTACTTCCATCTACACCCATTTGCATAAAAATTTCACCTATAATACATCATATTTCACAAATAAACCTACCTACTTACTCAATATAGCTACTGCAATAACAACCAAGACAAAATCAATTTATACTAAGTGGGAGAAAAAAAAACACATCTTCCACTTATATTTCCCACCTAATTCTCGAACCTCTTTTAGCTGCCTCTTAAGAAGCTTATATTCATGCTCCATTTCATAAAATTCATCATGCTTATTTTTTTCACAAACCATGGACTTTAAAGTTACATTCTCAATCTTCAGATTACCATTTTTTCTTTGCAATTCCTTAATCACCCTTGTTGCTTGAGAATCCAATGGTTCATTATGCCATTCAAAGTACTCACTTCCATATTTTGTATTCTATAAATACATACCATATTTTATATAAATATAAATTTTTCATTTCATGAACATAATAATTTCTATAATAACTCTCTTATCTCATATTGACCCTTTGTATGATCATCATATTGATTAATCATATCAACCTTTATTTTGACTTTAACAATTAATTTTAGTTGCTAACATTTTTATTTAAGTGTGATTATAAGTTAGATTAAAGTCTTTGATTAAGCAAGCATTAGAGGTCGAATTAAAGCTCAATTAAAGCCCTCAAAGGTCCTCTCAAATGTCCTTAAAAGTCACATGGATGATCATAACTCAAGAGAGGTCAATTAAAGCTAAAAATATAAAGTTTTTATAAGTTATTTGACACTCATGATCCTAATGGTGCTCCTCACGATCTTGAGGAGCACCTGAGCTAAGCTTCTCTTCTCCAAATGAGCCCAAGCCCTCACAATCCTAAGGAGCTGCTCATGATTCTGATGAGCCACTCACAATCCTGAGGAGCTCTCGAATGGATATATTTGAATATAATGGTCATATTTTTGATGCTCACGATCTAGAGGGTACGCTTACGATCCTAAACAACTAAAATCCTGTAAAAAGTTAAAATAAAATCAAATGAAAATGGAAGTGTTTTTGAGGATTTCTAACGGTTATTTTTTCACCTCCAACTTTAAATACAAGGCTTGAAACTTCATTTAAGAAGTTAAAGAGTTGGTGGTGCAAATTGCCATCATTGAACCAATATTTATTTCTTTCACAATTTTCTTTGAGTATTCATTATTTGTAAACAAACTCTTGTTGAGTTTGTATCTACCCTTCTTGTGAGAGTTAGGTGAGTGTTAGAGATAGAATTTTTTCATCTACTCATTCTTTAGGGTTAAATAAGTGGTGGTGAGGTTCTTTCTCTTTGGGTTAGTGTTAAGCCTTTGTAAAAATACATTAATTGTAAAGGTTGTGAGTTTGCCTTGAAAACTCTTGTGGAAAGGTTTAAGTGTGAGCCTTAAGAATACTTGGAAAAACATTGGTGTTGAGCCTAGAAAAACACATTGGAGATTGGTTTGTGTTAAGCCAAGAAAAACATAAATTATTGTAAGGTTAGTGTTAACCCTTAAAACACTTTGTTGTACAAAATCTTGGTAATACGATTAATGTGGGTGATTGAAAATCCTAACTTGGGGATAAGTTAGGTAGAGGATGTAGGATTGGTTATAATCCAAACCTCTATAAATAATTGTGTTCTTTGTATGTATTCTTATTTTTGTGTTTATCTCTATTCTTGTTGTGGATCTTAATTGTGTTGGTTACGCACTTCTCTTAAACACCTTTTAATTTACTCTTGTTTTTAATTTTCCTCTAAATCACTCATTGGCCCTATTCACCCCCCTCTAGGGCCACCTTCACCTCATAACTCACAATACATGAGTAAAACCTTCTTCCAGCATTTTGTTCAATCCAAGCTACTGAAGGGAATGGAGATCAAAGCAACTAAATATATGGAATTTTAAAAATTTTGGAAGCATGCAACACTTGCACCAAGTTTGAATCCATTCAATGACACAAGATCTAAATCACATGCACTTACACAACTAAACATGCATCATGGATAATATTTTTAACAATAATCAAAATGCATGTAATCAAATTACAAGTCCTACATTCTAAGAGTTATGTAACACTTACAATACTCCTTAGTGAGTAGAACGCTCGATAAGCTTTGATTGTTATGATCCACTAGCTCTGAGATCCCTAAGTGTGAAGCCTCTAGCTTGTGACACACGGTTTGCATTTGGTTGATCTTCAAGCACCAACAAGCTCTCCACACAAGCCTCTCTTGAATGACCTAAGAGCTTGTGAAAGCTTCTTTAATATTGAAGGTTATGGAACTAAGTGTTTGCCCTCAAGGATGATGGTTAGAAAGAGATATCATAACACTTGTGATCTAGAAAGGTTCACTCATGAACTTAGGAAGAAGAAGACTCTCTTTTCTTTCCCTTTTGTCTAGTTTAAGTAACCAAAACCTCTCTCTCAATAGCTTGGATGAAATTTCAGCTCACCAAGGTTGTCTTACACTTTCTTGTTAATTAAATAATCCAATTGGTGTCTTATTTTCCAAGTCTAGCAACTATTGCTAGTCTTTATTCAAAGTTTTCATTCCAAGTCTTCTAAAGACTTGGAATTCCACAACCTTGATAATAAGAAGCCACCATTTTTGAATTGGTTAGTTTAGTTGGATTGTTACCCCATCCCTATTCCAATTCCATTACCACTTAATGGACTTGGGCTTGGGTTTGGGCCATGGGCTTCTCTACACTTAGAGATTACCCAATCCAATCTAAACATATAATGGGCTAGATTAAACTCTTTAATCAATACCCAATCCATATAATTAACAAGTGGACTTGTTCAAACTCTTTGAATAAAGTCCAAGGCCTTTGGTCCATCAGATAGACCAAGTCCATCATCCATGATTTACATAGTCCATCTCATGGCCTATGTACATATATATATATTCATATATATATATATATATATATTTAGAAGGCTAATATTAATTTAATCTTTAATTTAATATCTCATATTAAATTAAGGCTAAATTAATATTTACAATAAATGCAATAAAGTTCCAATCTTTGAATTCGGATTTCGGGATATGCTAGATCCCCGCATGCGCAAATCCAATTCAATTAATTTAATTAATTAATTAAACTCTTTAATTAATAATCAAATTAATGTTAATCCTCACAAGTGAAATCCTTATGTGTGAGACTTACTAGGTTCA
>CATIWO010403663.1:0-10954 GCA_949673435.1 Macaranga tanarius
TATTACAACAAACATCAAAATTTAGTTTTATTTTTTACAAAATAAATGTGTTTTGGTGTAAAAAAAATTATTTCAAAAAATTGTGTTAATATAATTTATATTAACTTGTTGTACGTGTGAAAAAATTTGATACTTTATATTAATTTTTGACAAAAAAAAATTAAATGTAGTTTACCAACAACTTATTTTTATTTGTAAATTTCAAAAGTAAACTAATTGAACTTCAAGTTTGAAATTAATTAACTATCAAATTGACCCTTATTTTATGAAAGTTGAATTTTTTTAATTCAATTCTATATATAAATAGAAATATTATTTCAACTAATTATCAGATTTTATTTTTTTCATATATCCCATCATTTTCTTAAAAATGTAAATTATTTTAATTTTTATTATGATTTTAATTTTTTTTTGTTTTTCATATATCCCATCAATATTTTTCTATTCTTGTAGTAGTGCAAAAAATAACATATTAAAATAAAATCATAGAGTAAGAAATAACACATAAATATTAATTAATTAATTTATATTTAAAGTATAATGTGTTTACTACCACATAAACAATTATAAAATAATATAATAAATGAAAAAAAATATATAAAAAAAATATTCAACCATTTAGCATTACAAACAACTAATTTATGCAATTATTTTTTATAAACATAAATCATACATTTAATTAATTAGCAATCCAAGTTTTTTTAAAAAAGTAAAAAATTAAAAAATGAACAACTCACCAGAGGGAGGGAGTCGACGCTAATTAGCGACGGACAACAGTATTCGTCACTAATTAGCGACGGATTAGCATGTCCGTTGCTAATTTGGTCGGTATTTCGGGTGCCATATCTTGCGTCCGAATTTTTTAGACTTTTAGTGACGGAGCTTTTTTCCGTCGCTAATATGTCGGTAATCCATCGATAATTAGAGATGGAAATTTGTCCATTGCTAAAATTCGTCGGTAATTCGATACATTCTAGTAGTATCAATTTATCTTTAATATTGAATTAACTTAAAGTTATGTTTATAATTCCATCAAAATTATCATCTCTCAATGTATAATCTCAACTATAATCATGCTAATGCTGATCAGACAAAAACACGCATTAAGCTTAATAAACATAATTTGCATAAATAATGAATTTATTGAAAAGGAAGTTAAACTAATTCATATTTAGATCCTTAATCCCTAATGAATGAAAACTTAGCCTAACATAGTTGAATCAATCTTTAATGATATGTAAAAATAATCCATCACCAATTACAAGAAATTAAAAAGAAGAAAAGAAATTTCCAATCTCTTGTAATTTCCAATCTTCAATCTTCAATCTTCACTTCTTGATTCTTGAAAACGCTCTTAATGTTCTTTTTTCTTTGCCAAAAATCCCAGAAAATTTGTCCTTTTGAAGAATTCCAACTCCCCTTTTACACTTCTCTTCAAATTCCCCTCCGATAAACATCCAAAAAAGTTATTTTTATCCCAACTCTTATGCATACATGACTATGTCTTCTTTGTACATGGGTGTGTCTCGACTTGGATCATTCATCCAGACCACCACACGGCTATGTCTCGAACCTTATATAAGGAAAATAAATATGGCAGTAAAATACACGACCTAACACATGACCATGTTTCGACCCGTGTTCAAGCTACAAAAATCCTCCAATAAGTTACACGGTCATACACATAGCAGTGTCTTCAACCGTGTCCAAGCCTTTTTTTCAGCCCAGAAGACTACACGGCCTGCCATATGGCTATGTCTTTGCCTGAGTCGACGCTTTCCACAAAACTCAACTTTAAACTTCTTGAATTCTTAGTTTCTTGCCAATGACCTCGACCAATGACTCAAAATGAATTATAAACACCTAACAATATCCAAACACACATAAGTAGTCTATCTATAATAAAAATTAATACAATTTAACTCTGAATCAACACAAATTAATCGCCAAAATATAAACAAAATTTATTCTAATCAAATCCCCACATACTTAAGTATTTGCTTGTCCTTAAGCAAAATTATTTACTCAATACCCTATCATCAAGATGAACAAAATGCATTAACAACTTTTTACTTAGACATTTAACACATTCTCCAATTAATATAAAATTTAGAATTAAAAAAAAGCAATAACTTAAAAGTAAAGGGAATCAATTATTACCAAGTGAAAAGCCATTCTCTAATTTTCATAAATTAATATTTAAAATTTTAATAAGTTAACATCCAAAAACTTAAGCATATATCATCATTTTAATCACGAGTGCGTTTTACGCTCCATCTTTTTTTTTTCCAGTGAGTGCATTTTATACTCTTTCTCACTTTTCTTTTTCTTTCAGTAATTTTACTCATTAGGCAAGTGTGTTTAACGATCCATCTCACCTTTCTTTTCAACAAAACTCAACAAATTATATAATCTTAAACATTAATCCATGAGTTTCAATTAAGAAAAAGGGAAAATAACATTAGATTCATTAAAATTACACAGCTCAAATTATCACGTAAGTTTAAGAATTACAAATTAAACATTAATTGGAGAATAAGCTATATGTTTAAGAAAACCATATTAATTACATTAAATACATCATGATGATAAGCTCAACTAAATACTTAAGCAAATAGAACGAAATTCAAATGGAATGAAATTTCACACACCCTATTCCCCTACACTTAATTGAAACATTATCTTCAATGTATAAAATATAAATAATAGAAGAAGAAAGTGAACATTACTCCCTTGAAATTGGACTTCAAAATGAATCGGCGATTGGAAGAAGCGAAGAAACGAAAAAAATTGAAAATAAAAATAAAACAAAAATAAAATTAAAAACTATACAAAAGCAAACACATAATAAAATAATAAAAATAGCAGTAAATACTATAAACTCCAATAAACATAAGATCCATAAAACACTCCGAAAAAGAAATAAAAACATCAAAAATAAAAAGCAACAAAAATAAATCAAGAAATTAATCATCTAATGTATTATCAGCATCATCACCCTCCACATCAACATTAGCAGCCGCCATAGCTGGCTCATGATCCATAGGATGTAATGGGTAAGGGGTAAAGAAATTTGGAGTCGGAGGAATCTCAGGAGGCTGTAGAACCCTATCTAGCATCAAAGCGAACATCCCTTGCTGCAACTAATCCATCTACATATGAAGATGATGTAGCATGCATATGAAGATGCTATAGCATGCACTCATGTCGCTGTTGAATCTGACAAAACTCACTCCATAGATCCTCAAAAATAGATAAAATCTCAGGTGTAGGAACATCCTGACCCTTAGGCACAAGAACATCCTCACTCGCATGCACCTCCGTCGGTGCCACATCCACTAAAATATACTCATCTCCTCTCTTCTCAACTAGGCATATTGACCAAAATGCATCCATGTTCAAGGAAATTATATGACAACTATGGGTTAAATCTTGAAGGGAAAAAAAATTTCTAGGTCCTTAGCCAACCTAGTCACATAACTTCCTCCACACAATGCTCCTCTCGATTTATTCGACATAGAGTTAAAATAAATCGCAAACCCATATACAAGATTACACAACTCTCCCATTTTCAGATAGTACAAATAGAAAATATCACGCATAATCACAACCTCTGTACTCTTTCTATGAGCATAAATGGTGTGTGTAATGATACGGTGTAAGATACGTATAACAAGGGAAAAAACATGTGCTCTTGGACTTGGTAGCCTTATAATCATCTTAAAACCTAATCCTAGTGAGTGCACACTAAAAAAAAGGGCACGAGAGTGTTGGGAGGTAGGGAAATTAGCCAAAGGCTAGTAATAATTAAGTGTTTTCATAAAAGTGGCACTGTAAAGGCTTATACTCACACCAAATTGGCTAATGGATATAGCAAAGTCCTTCCCGCCCAATTTAAATTTAATCACATCATCTTTTGCATAATCTATACCATATTTATTTGTCGAAAAAGAGGCTAAAAATTCCACCAACAGTTCTTTGTAATAAGGGTCTCTAATAGAAAGCATATCAATCAAATGTCTATCAAAATATAATATATTAATATCTCTCCAAACACCCAAATTTTCTAAATCATATTGGCTAGGAAATCTATTAGGTTCTATGGATAATGAGAGAAGAGTATTTATCTTTACTTGGATGCGTTTGTCTTGAAATCAAAGAATTAGATGGAAAGAAGACAAATTCGATGAAGAAGAATTAGCTTAAGGGGGTGGGTCAGCTCTTGGCACATGAAGAGGACGCAAAGAAGAAGGGAGATTGCATTGGGCGCGTTGTTTGATGCGTTTGGGTAGAGGAGAAGACATGGTGATAAAGGAAAATGAAAGAAAAGGAAGGAAATCAACGACAATCAAAGGGAAAAGGCCAATTTTAAGGAGAATTTGGGATTCCGCCGGTGATGGGTGAGGAAGAAGAAGAAAACATTGAGTGGGCGCGAAGAATATGCTTGAAAAATCTTTAATTTTTAATTTATATTATTAGCGATACACGGGCGTGTAGGTTAAACACGGGCGTATTTTAATAAAATTGGGAATTTATAATGAAGAACACAGTTCGAAATATGGGTATGTACCTATCCGTGTACCATTCTGCCTAAAATATCACATCCAAACACGATCATAAAACATAGGCATGTATCTGATCGTGTTTCATTCTGCCTAAAATCTTATGGTAGAACGCGGGTAAAGACACAAGCATGTCTTCGATCGTGTACCATAATGCCTAAAAGTATCTACTTAAACATGGGGTGCTATATAGGAGTGTGTGTGACTATGTATCTTTCTGGTTTGAAATGCATACCTGGATATGGGCAGAGACATGGACATGTATCTGACCATGTCTATATATCTTGCGCCTTCCTTTTTCATTTTCTTAACGCTTTCCATCCCATTCATTGGCTAATCTTTAAACAAAAATAAAAATACTCAAATAAAAGAAAAATGTACTTATAAAAACTAAATATCAAATTGAAAACACAATAAAATTAAAACTAAATTAGGTTGCCTCCCAATAAGTGCTAATTTAAGATTCTTAGGTTGACTTTAATTGTAATAAAACCAGGTTGGATGAGAATTGGCATCAAATGAAACAACTTCCTTATTCTTTTCCTATAAACCTCTAAAATAAGGTTTACATCACTGCCCATTAACCCTAAAACACTCGCCTTTCCCATTCTCAAGCTCAATAGAACTATAAGGGAAAGTTTGAACCACCTTGAAGGGTCCACTCCATCTATACTTTAATTTTCCTAGAAATAAATGTAGTCGTGAGTTAAATAACAATACTAAATTACCAATTTAAAAATTCTTTTTCAGAATATATGTATCATGCCTCTTCTTTGTTTTCTCCTTAAAGAATTTAGCATTCTCATATGCTTAAAAAAGTGAATTTTATTGAGTTCATTAAGTTGCAAAAGTCTTCTCTCTCCAACGGACTTCAAATCAAAGCTTAGTGTTTTTATAGCCCAATATGCACAATATTCTAATTCGACGGGTAGATGACATGCCTTCCCAAACACTAACCTAAATGGCGACATGCCAATTGGTGTTTTGAATGTTATTTTATATGCACACAATGTGTCATATAATTTTATAGTCCAATCCTTCCTTAAACTTCTAACCATCTTTTCTAGAATTTTCTTAAGCTCACAATTAGTTATGTCCACTTGTCCACTTGTTTGAGAATGATAGGGTGTTGTAACTTTATGATGCACACCATATTTTCTTAGAAGTGACTCAAACTAGTGATTATAAAAATACAACCCCCCATCACTAATAATAGCTCGTGGTATACCAAATCTTGCGAATAACGTTTTTAGAAATTTTACCACTACCTTTGCATAATTAGTGGGTATTGCTAAAGCTTCCACCCATTTAAAAACATAATACACTCCCATAAGAATGTATTGGTTGCCATAAGAGGAAAGAAAGGGTCCCATGAAGTCTACACCCCATATGTCAAGAAGTTTTACCTCTAGAATCAAAGTGAGAGGTAATTCCTATCATTTTGAGATGTTCCTAACACGTTGGCAATGATCACAATGAAGGATAAATTCCCTAGCATCCTTAAATAGTGTTGGCCAAAAGAAACCACTCTCTAACACCTTGGCACTTATTTTTGATGCTCCATAATGCCCTCCATACATCGAATTATAATAATGAGATAAAACATTAAAAACTTTTGAATCTGGAATGCACCTTTTAATCATCCCATTTTAACAAATTTTGTAAAGAAAAGGCTCTCCCCATAAGTAGTGTCGTACCTCAAGTATAAACCTCTTCCTTTGTTGGTATGATATGCCCTCTAGTAGCACGCCGCCATCCAAATAAAACTCTTCCTTTGTTGCACTATTGTCCTCTCTTTCTAGTCATGATAAATAATCTGCTACCAAATTTTTTAAACCTTTCTTATCTTTAATATTAAGGTAAAAAACAATGACACCCATCTCATGAGTCACGGTTTGGCATTCTTATTGGCAAGCAAATATCCAATGGCTGAATGGTCACTGTAGATAATAGTCTTTGAACTAAGGAGGTAAGAACAAATTTTTTTACAGCAAATACCACTGCCAACATCTCCTTCTCTGTAGTGGTATAGTTGAGTTGAACTTCTGTCAATGTTCGATTGGTATAATAGATCACATGGAGTCGATTCTCTTTCATTTGCCCTAAGACAGCTCCAATAGTATAGTCACTTGCATCGCACATTATCTCAAATGGTAGATATCAATCCGATGGTGTAATGATGGGTGCAGACACCAATGCCTTCTTTAACCTATCAAAAGCACTCAAACACATATCATCGAAGATAAAAGGCATATCTTTAATCAATAAGTTAGTTAAAGGTTTTGTAATGAAGAAAAATTCTTAATAAAACATCAATAAAAATTGGCATGCATGAAAAAACTTCTAACTTCCTTAACTGATGTAGGTGGTGGCAATTTCTCAATGATCTCTATATAGCTCGATCCACTTCGATTCCTTTATAGGAAATCTTATGTCCTAGGACTATTCCTTCTTCTACTATAAAATTGCATTTCTTCCAATTGAGTATAAGGTTAGTCTCTTCACAACGCTTTAAAACTCTATCAAGGTTAGCTAAATACAAATCAAAAGAACCACAAAAAATAGAGAAATCATCTATAAAAACGTCTATAATGTCCTCGATTAAGTCAAAAGATATTGCCATCATACAATGTTGTAAAGTGGTGGGTGCATTATATAGCCCAAAAGGCATGCACCTATATACAAAAGTGCTATAAAGACATGTAAAAGTAGTTTTCTCTTGGTCCTCGGGGTAGATAAAAATTTAATTATAACCCGAGTATCCATTAAGAAAATAATAATATACATGACTAGCTATTCTCTCTGACATTTGAACAATAAAGGGAAGGGAAAAATGGTCCTTCTTAGTGGCATTATTTAACTTTCTATAATCGATACACACTCTCCAGCCATCTACCACTCTTTTAGAAAGTAACTCTCCCTCATCATTCTCTACCACCGTCATCCCACTCTTCTTCCGTATATATTGTACTGGGCTAATCCACTCACTATCAAAAATAGGATAAATAATTTCTACATCTAATAGCTTTACCATCTCCTTTTTCACTACTTCCTTCATGTTTAGATTTAACCTCCTTTGTCTCTTAGCTATAGGTTTATGCCCATCCTCTATATTAATCCTATGTATGACAATAGAGGGACTAATTCCCTTTATGTCTGAAATCTATCACCCCAATGATCGAACTCTTTTTCTCACTACCTCATATACCCTTATCTCTTACGTAACACTCAATTTATTAGAAATTATGATGGGCAGTGTGTTATTCTCACCCAAAAATGCATATCTTAAGTGATTAGGTAATAGTTTAAGTTCTAGTTTAGGTGGTTTTCTAATGGATGAAGGTGTGGGATTATCATTTCTAACTAAGAGCTCATGTTTGGTGAATGTATTTTTATGATCTACCTTATCCTCTAAGTCAATAGCTTTCCACTCCTCATTATCACTCTCACAAAGTGAAAAATTCACCTTCTCAATACACTCATCTATTGACATAATTTTTATGTATGCCTCATCATCTAAGGGATATTTTACTAGTTTAGACATGGAAAACTCTACACTCTCATTCCTAACCCTTAAAGTTAGTTTACATTTATGCACATCAATTAAAGCTCTCCCGGTGCTAAGGAAAGGACGACCCAAAATCAATGGATAAGTTTTGTCCTCCTTAAAATCTAAAATAATGAAATCAACTGGGAAAATAAACTTTTCTACCTTAACTAGCACATCCTCTACTACTCTATGAGGCTTCTTAATCAAGTGATCAGCTAATTGAAGAGTCATATTAGTTGCTTTGATATCTCCTAGTCCAAGTTTCCTGAAAATAGACAAAGGCATTAAATTAATGCTAGCACCTAAATTATATAAACATCTAGGAAACTCACTAGTCCCAACAATACAAGGAATAGTAAAACTCCCTGGATCCTTTAATTTGGTAGGTAACTTTCTAGAGATGATAGAGCTACATGTTTGTCCTAATGGTATTGTTTCATTGTTATCCCAAGTACGCTTGTTGGTGATGATTTTCTTTTAAAACTTAGTATATTTAGGCATTTAAACTAATGCTTCTGCAATGGGATATTAATATGAAGTTTCTTGAAAATCTCTAGATATTTAGTGAATTACTCTTCATCCTTTTGTTTTCTCAACTGTTAGGGAAAAGGGATCTTAGGTGCAAGTGGTGAAGATGAGCTTTACACCTTACCCTTTTTACACTCTATAACCTTCTCTTTAGTTATATCCTCCACCATCACATATTGATCATCTTCCTCATTTGTCTTGGCCTCAATATCCATCTCAACCTTTGATTTTAGCTCCTTACCACTTTGTAGAGTGATAGCCTTCACATCTCTCAGATTTATTTCAGTGTTGCTCAGAAGATTTCCTTGCCCATATGTTCCTATTGCATTTGCAAGTTGCCCCAACTGAACTTCAATTTTATGAATAAAAAAGGAATGATTCTTTGCAATTTGGTCAAATTTAGCTTCCATCATCTTTTGATTCTCATATTGGCTCGTTAGTTTGGTAGTAATGGCATCCAAAAATTTATCCAATTTATTCTCTATTGAAGCCATCCTATCTTGTTATGGTTATTAGAATCCTGGAGGACCTTGATTTTTCACCATATTATGATTGTTGGGGAAATTTGGTGCAACTACATTGTTGTTATTACTCCACGAGAAATTTGGGTGATTTTGCCACCTTAGGTTGTATGTGTTGGAGTAAAAATTATTGACTTACCTTTTTTAAAATTAATTCCCCATATAATTACCTTGCTCAACAAAGTTCTCTCCAAAATTTCCTGCATTACACGAAACAATCTCATTATTCATATTAACCAACATATTATATTGCTTACCTATGAATTGTGCAGGGGCCAAGTTAGCCTTGTGCATAAGATTGCCAAGTTGTTTGGAAAGTTTAGAGATTTAAGCTTGAAGAGCTATAACACTGTCCACTTTGAGTTTTCCCATTTCTTTGGGTGGATTAGCTTGTTCCGAGGACTATAAACAGAGAAGTTTATTATGCTGCTGAGGGATTGCCTGAGGAAGGAGGCTTACACCAAACCCATGTCAGACTCATCATCTAGCTCTATACCTTCTACTATATGTGAATTCAACTACGTTCCTACCAAATCTACCTCTGTAACTATTTCACCATCAGTATAACCTTCCACTGTCAATAAAATCAACTACCTGTATGAATTTACCTACCTACCTAAAGATAAAAAAAATAGAAGAATCAAAAGCCCCTCTTTTAAACCCATATGATGCTTTTTCAAAAAATCAACTTTCTTGGAAATAGTCTTTCAGATCTCTTGTAAAGAAACCCTCTTCAACCATCAAGGAGTACGTCCAGTTATCTGGTTTTGATCAGCATTCCATAACAGCTTCTCAGACTGAGTAGTTTATTACTTTAGAGATTCCACTAGAATTTCTAAAAACTTGGCAGAGTCAGAGATTTACTCATATCCACTTTGGAGCCATAAGGTTGGGACTTACTTATCATGGAAGACAGGGACTTCCTGTTTTCTCAAGAATTGCTTTGCTTGACTCCATGTATAATAAATACCAACATGCTATGATTGGTATGGTTAAGACATCTTTAAATTCATGATCTATTTTCTTCACCTTTTTTCCAAATTATAATCTTGCCCTTTCAGACCCTCATGCTCTTTCTGCTTTAAAAGTACAAGTCCAAATACTTGGAGCAGAACAAACCTCTGAGTCAATAGCAGCCACTCTTCACTACCAAATTGTTTATCATTTGTAAAACCATTCTGTTAATTTGACCCTTCCTTCTGCCTATAATGATGCTTTGTATGTTAAGGCAGATTCTCACAACGCTCCATCCTGTATACACATTCCAAGACAGATCTCAAGAAATGAATTGGTGAATCTATTTCCTAAAAATGGATTATCAATTATGAAAAGCTACATGAAGCAGTTAAGCCTGTTCAAAGTGCAAACCCCGTCTTTGTAAAAAGATCTGATGGAATTGTATAAACCTTTTTCAAAAAGAGACAAGAGCCACCTACTATTCTCAACACTCAGTTTGGAATTTCCTCTTTTCCAAGGGAATCACATGTGCCTATAACTTACTTTGATAGTGATGGTAGACCAATTTATGCTTTTAATCGTGATGGTCACTGTTACTTTGATGTTTGTGATTGTGTTGATTGTTGTAGTTTCTTTGAAAATGATGAGGAAGAAAAGAGTAAAAAGAAAAATAAAAAAGCTAGGAGTTGTATTGAAAAAGAGTTCAAAAGGAGATATGAAGATGGAGACTCTTCAATTAGTACTCTGGGACAACCATCAGGAAAGTATGATTATCTTATGTCATACTCTCCTCCTAGCCATTACAAATCACCAGAACCAGTAAACACACCTCCTGA
>CATIWO010403701.1:0-11590 GCA_949673435.1 Macaranga tanarius
ATATATCAACAGTAATTGACCAAAAAATACTTGTGTAGACTAAGATATTCCAGAAATTTACAGATTTCAGTTGTACTACTTGAACAAAAAAATGGGATAAATTCTAATCATCATTTTAATGTTTTCTAAAAGAAAAATAAATTCCTTCAAGAAAACCATAAAAATGCTGTCAGCAGATAACCAGAACCAGAGAATGACTTCTACAACAATTAACTGTTGTTATCATATTGACTAATTGAACTGCATCGTTATTTTGTATCTAAAAACATTTTCTCTAAACTTCAAAACTTGAAATACATGGTTTAAAAGACCCATCATTGTGAAGGATGATAGGGAAACCCGCATTCATTTTCTTTTTTTCTCTGTTTCTCAAAATAAAACTTTCACATAAGTAGCTTTCTACTTTGACAAAGGCTCTATCCATATTATTTGCTCAGATGTATTGCAAGCCATACTGAAGTAACAGCTGAACTAGTTATTGTATGGATAGAGCCATACAATAACTATACTAAATAATCCTAACCATCCTGATGATAGAATTACACGAATAATAGCGAAAAGGAGCACCAAAACAATCATACAACATTGGAATAACAAGACAGTGAAACTTGAAACAAGAAAAGAACATAACAAAGAACCAAAGTAAAAGGAGCAAGATAAAAATTCAGTGCAAATCAATGATCAACGACGCAACCAATCCCATACTGCAATATCTGCAAAAATGAATTCATTCCCGTTCAGGGTTGTCTTCCAGGCAGCTTCTAATGTTTCCAATTGCAAATTAAAGTGTTGATATCACCTGATGGATGATTTCCCTTAACCTGACCTGAGCAAGTGAAATTAGAGTTAACAGTACTAAATGCTGCTGCAATAATTGGATGAGACATACATAATTATACCTGTATATACCATGAAGTAGCTTCTTGTACAAAACTTATTAAAAAAGGAAAATTAGATGATGAGGATCACAAGTGAGCAATCATCTGATTATATAAATTACCTCATTTTAATGTAATCCATTAAGAGTAGTACCAGTATGTTGCTTGAAACGGTGGCATTCCCCTCGTCTGTAGCATAATAGCCGCATGCATATAATGTAAAAAGCTTTATTATTTGGAACAGTTAATGAAAGAAGCATTTTGTAGGTAGCTTAATTTCTCTTGCAACAGCTTGATCGAGCCAGAGAATCAAATTTCAATATTCCTGGATTAAAAATATGTATAATGAAGCACTTCAGGATCAGAAAATGTGTAGTATGAAACTATGAATTAACAAATTGTACATGGATTTCTTGGGGTTTGATCCCTGCTGGAGAAATAGACTTTTTTTTTTTCCAACTTGACAAATGATGGAAGTGAAATATATATGAAAAAAAAATTTCTTCGTCAAAAAAAGAAAAAATATCATAGAAAAAGTTACTTGACATGATTGTTCTGTGGCCAAACAGAGGAAAATTAATAAACAAGCAATTATGTTAATAACAATCAGAGAATGTTTACCTTCCTATTAGCAAAATACATGAGGAATATGAGAAACCTTGTCCCATTCAAAGCCACTCCGCTTAGTTAAACTTTCCTTAAGATCATCAGAACAATCAGGAATCTGAAGATGTTGTAATTTGGAGAGGCGCTTCATTGCTGCTGCTGTTGGTAGATGCTTCAAAGTCCTACAATTATCAATAGAAAGGGATTGAAGAGAAGAAAGGTTCCCCAACCACTCTGGCAAAGCTTCCATTGTACCGAAGCTTTGTAAAGTCAAAGACTTGAGGGAGGTGAGGTGCTGAAGTTGATCTGGCAGAGAGTTGTTTTTAGATTTCCCCAATATCCTTAAGTCTTGAAGAGAATTATTGAGATCATGGACAGAATTGAGATAAGAAAAACCATCCAACTCCTCTGAGAAACCACCAACATTTAATGACTCCAATCGGGTGAGGCTGCCTAAACTCTCCTTTGGAAAATAACTCAATCTCTCACAATTAAATATTTGCAAACGAGTAAGACAAGTCAATTTCCCTAACTCTTCCGGAATAGATGTCAGCCTCTTACAGTTACTTATACACAAATCCTCCAAAGATGTGAATGACTGCAGTGCCCTTCTTGGAATACTTGTTAAACTTGAACATTCACTTATCCTCAAACTCTTAAGAGAAGGGAAGTAGGAGTCCACTTCACCAAATAAATAACATCTTTCAATTTCAAGTGATGAACTATTTGTTATTAAGTTGGTTAAAGCAGAACAATCTATAATTGTCACTTCTTCAAGGCAAGGAAATAATTCAACTCTCTCACCCTCACCTACTTCTGGTGCCCTCCATTCTATTAAATTCCCCATGTGCCATAAAGTGAGTCTCTTCAATTCAGGAAACAGCTTCCATCCACTGCCATCGATCCCGTAAAACTCATTGCCTATACATTTCACTTTTTCCAACCCATCTATCTCAAGATATTTAAGATTCGGAAGAATTCCTAGGTTTGGAATTTGTTCACAGAATTTGCAGTTCTTCAATCCCAGCTCCACCAGACTATCAAGTAGTTTGAAACTATTAGAACCACTATCTGGAACTTTCATCTTCATCACCCATGCTGGAAAGTTTTTACCCATATACTCCTCGATCTTTATTTTCTTTATGTTCGTGTGAGGGTGGAGTCCTTCCAGCACCTCTTCGTTATTGCTGCAGCTTCCTGTATGACGACTCCAAACAAACTCCAGGGCTGTTATTCCCTGTTTCTCCTGCAGCTTTGCTTTCTCTGCCTCTTCCTTATCTCTAACCTTCTCAAGCTTCTCTATCCTCAACTCCCCTCGTAGTTCATTCAAGCACTTTAATTCCTCAATGCTACCTCCCCTGTCACTGCCCACAACGAACATTGGCAACCTTTCAAGACTGGTTAGCCTCCCTAACCCACTCGGCATCTGCCAATCACAACTAAATTCAATATGCTTCAAGCTCACCAGATTCTTCATTTTCTCTCTAGGAAGCTCCCAAAGTGACCAGCACTTGAGGAATCTCAATGTTTGTAGACTGTAAAGCTTGGTGGAAGACTCAGGCAAGGCTTTGAGTTTAGTGTCTGACACATCAAGATATCTCAAGTGTTTCCATTCACCAATTGAAGATGGAAGCTCAACAATTGCAGCACCTTCCAACTTTAGACTCCTCAAGTTTTTCAACTTCCATGATTTATCAAACACAACATCCTCCATTAGTAAGAATACAGTACGCAACTTCCTACCACCATCAATTGCAGCTGCCTTTACATTTTTTACATCTCCACTACCCATAGTAACACGACGAATGCATGACAAGTCCACTTTACCTTGTGAATCGCTTTGTGAACCTTTTGAATAGCTTTCTGAAGTCAATATTTCAGACTTGGAAAGAGACATCGCAAGATCATGCACAAGATCATGCATCCTGCATTTTGCAATATTACCTAACCTATCCATTTCTATATCTTGAAAAAAAGAATTACTAAGTAAGGCATTAAAATACTTGTTGCCTACATCCACATTGGAAGGCTCAAGAAAACCTTCTGCCATCCAAAGTTGAATGAGTGCTTCTTTTTCAATTAAAAAATCTTTAGGAAAAATTGAACAATAAGCAAAACATGGTTTCAAATATGAAGGCAAGTGATCAAAACTTAATTTTAAAATAGCCTCCACATTACGTGCTGCATTTAAAATGCTATTTTCTTTAATTGACAGCCACGCTTGCTTTTCCATTTTCAACCCCATCATCCCACCTAAAACTTTTGCAGCTAATGGCACCCCTCTGCATTTTGTGGCAATCTGCTTTCCAATAGGCACCAAATCTGAAGGGATTGATGTTCCTCTATTATTTGCATGCACTCTTTCCTCCATAATGGACCAACATTCATCATCAGACAAAATTTTCAAATTATGCCTATGCTCACGAGACGACTCCACTCTAGATGCTACCTCCTCACTGCGAGTAGTGACAATAATGGCATTTCCAATATGGCTACTAATTTTCATCAGACAGCTCTTTAAACCATCCCACCAACGAGATACATCCTCCCACACATCATCAAGAACAAGAAGAAATTTTTCCCTCTTTAACTCTTGTTGAAGTTGTTGAATAATTGCTTCTTTGCTGGTTAAATAACTTCCATTTACAATTTGCAACATTTCTCCCAGAATTTTTTCTTCGTTACAATTTTCTGAAACACACACCCAGATTTTTCTATCAAATCCTGTAAGCTGTTCATAAACCATTTGAGCTAAGGCGGTCTTTCCGAGACCGCCCATGCCCACAATGGGGACAACAGTATGAAGCTGATCGCAAGAGCGAGAAAAGGACTTCAAAATTTTAGAGACATCAGTCTTCCTCCCCATAATAGGATTTTCAGGCACCGAGATTGTGATTCGGTTGATCAAGTCGTTGATCTGTGGAACTGTTCTACCTCCACTGATAGCTTGATGATGAAAACCAGTGGCAGTCTTGATTTTGTCCAATAATTCATTCACTTCCCTGACTTTATAGGCAATATTTCTATAGAATGTAGCTTTTTTTATAAAACGACTTCCATGGGAGAATGAGAAGCATTTGCGTACCTCCATTTCCTGCTGCAGGTTTTGCTGCTCCACCTTCTGGCGAAGATTCTCACAGGCTAACTCATCAAGAACATCTTCAGCATCATAAGCAGCATCTTTGAGTTGCTTCAGCCAACGTTTCACACTCTTCAGCTCCATTTGCTTCTTTTCTGCTTCTTGCAACATGTCATGAACTGTCTCAAGTGACTCCTGAAGACGTGCTGTTTCATGACCAAGACCCCTTATAAGTTTGATTTCCTCATTGACAATAGTACATATCCTGGACAAAGTTTGCTCCACCACGAAGCTAAGCACCGTGTCAGCCATGATGATCTCTTAATTACTTGCAAAGATTAAAGATGTATTGGATATTGAAGCAAAATTTGAGAGGAAGAAAGAAGATGATTATGCTGTCGGCAATGATTCAAAAGTATATATGTTATAGAACAGAAATTGCTACAAATAAAAAAATATTTACAAAGATTAAGGCCAAATTGCCAAGCAGTAAACTATTCATGGCCTAGAATGTGATTTTTTTTTTATTCGGTGCTCTCGTATCCGGTAGTCATATAAAATCTAATTATTTTAAAGTTTGAGTATGATAAATTCCGAAAAAGGGTAAAACTCTTCATATATTTTTTCATACACAAAATTTGAATTCGAGATAATATCTAAAAAATTTATACTTCTTACCACTTAAAACACAGCGTAGATGTTTTTTTTTTTTATTTAATTAATATAATAATTAAAATTTTAATTAAATATTTTTTAATAGAAAAGGGCCTAAAAACCAAACCTAGAATAAGAAATACCACAAATTTTAATTAAATATTTTAAAAGAGTATATAGGTACAATGATTTGAAAAATTTTATTTAATTAATTAAATAAAGATTGAGTAGAATATAATCAAGTCATAAACATTTTTTTTTTAATTTTTTGAAGAGATACACTTTCCTTTCAAACAATAATAATGATAAAAGAAGTGTTCACTTATTACTTTGGGGATAATACATACAATTCTAAGCTGGACTCATACTTTTTAAAAAGAAAGACCAGTTTCATGAAAAAAAAAAAAAAAAAAATCAAAGTCTCTATTCCAATAACTCCAAGACTTGATGCACATTATTAGAATAAGTTTGCAGAACAATGGATAGAAAGACGTAATTATTATTATTATTATTATTATTATTATTATTATTACGGGTAGAGTTTAATTTTTATTTCTATTTTAGAATTGATTTTTATTTGATTTTTATTCCTATTTTATTGTTGGTTTTATTTCCTAGTTAGGATTTGATTTTCTACCATTTAGATGGAATTTGATTTCCTTTCTTAGTTAGGAATATTTTTATTTTCTTTCCTAGTTAATTAAAGATTGGTAGGCTTGTGCTACCCTATAAATATGTAAGTTCCAGAACAATAGGGACATCTTTTGGTGATTAATAAAATTTCTTTGTTTTCCCAATTTTCGGCATTTTTTATGAATCAACGAAATTGATATCTAATTCCTGGTAGTTTTAGAACTCAACAGGTTTTGGAAGATCACCTACTGGCAATCGTACGCGATTCCACAGTTCGTGATAGTTATCATCGTTATTATACCTTCTGCTACGTCAGAGAGTTATTCTTATTTAATTGACAATTTAAATTCGAACAGTAATATAAATTGCCAGGGTAAATTAAATGTTGTGTGTTGTATTTTCTCCATCACCCACCTTATCAATTTCATGGCCTATAGTCGCAACTTTCCACTAACGTCAAAAACAGACATTAGCTTTGACAAGTACATCAGCCACTGCCATATTCAATGGGACGTATAGTTAATTAGTTATAAAGAAAAACAAAAATAAATAAATAAAGATAAGCAGTAGACAATTAGGGAGTAAAAGCTGAAATAGGAACTGATCAATGCAGGATTTCAATTAAGGAATTAGATTCTCTCTTTTTCTTTTTCTTTTTCTTTTTTTTTTCTTTTTCTTTTTCTTTTTCTTTTTTTTATCTTTTATGAACTAAAGGGACATTATCTTGGAATTATGAGGGTAGATGATGCTTGACAGGTGGAAAATAAATGTGAAATCTACTAAAGTAGCATCAGCTTTGGCAATGCAAAAGAGCATCGAAATGAAAACAATTAAGCAAGAAATTGGGGCAGACAAATTGTGACGGTGGTGGGATACTAAAATAATTAATTACTAATAATTAAAGCAAAGGCAAAATTCAAAAAAAAAAAAAAAAAAAAAAAAAAAAAAAAAAAAAAAAAAAAGATGAAAAAAGATTAACAAAGGTACCTGAAGCTTAATTAGCAATTTGGTAGTGACCTCATCATTTGATTCAACAACAGAGTGAAGAGTGAGTGAAGGTGAAAAAGTTGTCAACTTTGTATGGAGAAATGACTATGCAGCTGATGGAAAATTGGGATAAAGAGAAGGCAACAGGAATCAGTCTGATAATTGAAGATTAAATTTCATATATATATATATATATATATATATATATATATATATATATATATATGTTTACAACTTTTAGATGAACATATAGACAAAAGGTATGGACATCCTGTTGAGAATATCAGGGATCGATCATTAATTTTCCCTTAGTAGTATTGAGAAGTAACCACTATAACAAATACTATCAACTGAAAAAATAAAAATAAAAAAAAAGTATATATTATTTCCACTATGCATTCATAAGTTGTTTACACATTAATACTGAACCTCGTTGATGATCACTGTCAGTATAATTAACTTGCGATTGCTATCTCCCTCCCTCAGGTGAAGATCCCATGCACGCAGAGGTGGGTGCCTTTCGGCTCTAATTTTCTGCCTCTGTATCTACAATCCATCCACTGAACCACCTCCTGGAGACCGTTGGATTCCTTTAAAATTTATTTTACAATTTTTTAAAAAAGAAAAAGTATACAGACAATAAACACTACTAAAGTCATTTATTTGCTAGTCCAAAAATAATAAGAAAATTGAAATTTTCATATAATTTGTTTTAAATATTTCTTTTAAAATTTATCCATAATTCATGTATTTTAATTTTTTTTTACAATTTATATTTATAAATTGATCTAATACATATCTGTAATTCTTGTACTTTATATCTTTTGTCACATCTCATTAAATATAAACTTATTAAAAACAAGACTTATTAATATTTCTTGTACTATTTAAAGTGCCTAAATAATTTTTTTTAATTGAAACAAAACTATTGAAACACCTAAACTAAATGAAAAATATTTATATATAATATTTTAGTAAGTTGATGTCTGAAAAAAGTTAATATATAAGTTGAAGAGATATAATGGCAAAATATACCAAGTTTAAAGAGTTGCATATATTAGGTGGTAAAAAAAATTATTATGAATAAATTCAATATGTATATAATTTTTGTTTTATATTTTATTATTTAAAGAAACTACCAGATTACTAATTTTCAAGAATTTTGAATGAGTAATAATAGATATAAATTTTTTTTATAGTTTTAAATTTACTATATTCTATATTTATAACTTTAATTTGTATATAATTTTTATTGTAGATGTCAAATTAAGAGAAAATTTTATTGAATATATAGCTCATAATATTATTTTGTAAAAGAATAAATAGATGCAAAATAGGAAAAAGATTGCAAGAAGATCCGAGCGTAGAGGAATAGATACACACTTGAATTTCCTTGTATCTAATATAAATTCATGTACACCAACTCATGAGGTACATACAAGAAATACAAGAAGATTGCATGTAATGTGACATGTAGTATATTTTTTTGATTGCCTTATGGCAAAGAAAAAGATGCACTCTTGGAGGATTTTTCACTCACAGTTAAAGATATTGGGTACTTCCATTGAATTTTCCAGGAACTGTATCATAGAACACTCAAAGCTAGAGCAAGGCTCTATTAAAGGCTCTCAAAACTTATAGATAAAGAATACAACTGAAAAAAGGCATAGTAGAATCTCAAGCCTTCTAAATCTAGGAGATGAAAACATAACAGCCACATATAATGTAAAAAGCTTTGTTAGGTGCTGTACATAAACAATTAATAGGAGGAGCATTTTGTAGGCAGCTTAATTTCCCCCTGCAACAGCTTGAGCCAGAGAATCCAATATTCCTGGATTAACAATATGTATAATGAAGCACTGCATCATCAGAATGTATTAAAAGGAAGGAAGAAGTTGGATAAATAGAATTTGATATTGGAAATTTTTACCTCATTTTCCTAATCGAAATTGATGTTGGGTATGAGAAATCTTGTCCCACTCATAGTCACTCCTTCAGGTTAAACTTTGATTGAGGTCATGGGAACATTGATAAGATCTTATATGGGATAATTTGGTTAGGTGTTTCATTGCTGTTGTTGTTGGTAGATTCTTGAGATTATGGCAAAATATGCACCAAGGGATTGAAAATAATGCAGCATGTAGGGCGATAATCAAACACGTTGATTATAAAAAAAAAAACCACAATCTCAATCCAGAGATTAACAACCTCAATCCAGAGATTAATTCTCAATCCAGAGAAAAGAATAAGCAAAGTTTAATTTGATTAATAATAATTGAAAAGATAACAGTCTGCGAACCCCAGCATTAACTATTTATAGTCTAGGAAATAAAAGGCTAAAATAGGAATAATTAAATAGAATCCCAAACAAATAAAATAACTGATTAAAATTTGTATCCTCCACCAGCACGCGAAACACGGGCGTATCCCAAAAGATATGGGAGTGTTTGAAATACAAAAGTATGGCAGTGCAAAATACGGTTCTTTACACGGCTGTACCTTATGCTGTGTACCTCTCTGTCCATTCTCAGCATCTAAGACACGGGCATGTTGGATGATACATGGGCATATATCGTGTTTTCATCATTCACCTCCACTCGCAAAGAACTCATTCTCGAGTGATTGTCTGGATACCCAAGGCTCATATCTGGCTGAAATAAGGTGATGTCTGCAATATTGAATATCTTCAAAATATCCATCTATGCTGGCAAATTAATAACATAAGCATTGTCATTTATCTTCCGAACTACCTTGTAAGGTCCATATTTGCGTTGTTGCAGCTTACTATGCCCACCTTGCATCCTTACTTTACTAATGAACACCATAACCTCATCTCCTACATCAAAGACCTTGAAACGCCTATGTTTATCCGCCTCAGTTTTGTACTTAGCATTAGCTTGCTCCAGCTTGTTTCTGACATCCGTTTGCACCTCTTAAACCTACTTTGCTAAGTCACTAGCCGCCATACTAAGACCAGGCACCTTTAGAAGCTTCACTAAGTCCAAAGCATGGTTAGGACATTTCATATACATAACAGAGAATGGAGATCTACCTGTAGCACTATGAATAATGTTGTTGTAGGCAAACTCCACTTGTGCTATAGTAAAGTCCCATTGTTTAGGTCGATCCATGCAAATGCTCTGAATCAGATTACCTAGTGTCCTATTCACCACCTCTGTTGTCCATCTGTCTGTGGATGTGCTGTAATACTGAAGTTTAAAGAATAATCAAACATCTTCCAAAGCATTATCCAGAAATGGCTAAAGAACTTAGTATCATGATCAAAAGTGATACTCTTTGGCACTCCATGCAATCTCACAACCTCCCTAAAGAATAGTTTAGTTGTAGAGGATGCATCTGCAGTCTTCTTACATGGCATAAAATATGCCATCTTGGAGAACATGTCCATCACAATAAATTCATAATCCATACCTCGTTGAGTTTACGGTAAACCCAACACAAAGTCCATCAAAAGATCCTCCCAAATAGTATTAGGAACTAGTAATGGAATGTATAACCCTGTATTTTGAGTATGCCCTTTTGCCTTCTGACAAATATAACACCTAGCCACTAGGTTAGTGACATCCTTCCTCCACTTAGGCCAATAGTATCTCTCCTTCATAGCCTTAATAGTCTTATCTCTACTAAGATGACCCGCTAAACCACTGCCATGTAAATCTTGAATGACCTTCTCACGAAGAGATATACAAGGTAGACACAGTTGCCCACTCTTCATGAGAAAACCATCATAAATGTAGAAATTATCATAAGGTTGCTTATGCACACAACTAGCCTAAACCTTGCTGAAATCATCATTAGCTACATACAACTCCTTCAACACTTCAAACCCACTATCTCTTAATTAAGAGTTTTCATCAATGCCACATGTCTACTTAAAGCATCAGCCACCTTATTATGCTGCCCCAACTTATGAACAAGCTTATAAAGAAATTTCTCTATATAAGCCGACCACATAGCATACATATCACTCCTAATATGTTTTTGGGTGCTCAAATACTTTAAAGCTTGATGATCAGTATACAAAATAAACTCCTTAGCAATGAGATAATGTTACCAAGTCTTCAAGGCCCTCACAACAGCATAAAACTCCTTGTTGGACATTTGCATAATCATCAATCTAAACCTTGGTTTTGATTTTAACAAACAATTTTGATTATCTAATACTTTTATTTTAGTGTGATTATAAGCTAGGTTGTTCTCAAGTGTTAAGGACAATGTGCATTGATGGTTGAAACTCAAATAAGTCCTCAAGACATCATTCCAAATATTGGAATAACCTTTTGGTTAAATTGAAACTTCATTAAACATTTAATATGTCATTCTCAATGTTCCTCAAAGTCCCATGAAAGTGCACAACAAATTTAGAATTAATCGGAGCTAAAATATGCAAGTTATGTCAAGTGTATTGAGTTGAATTAACTCAAATGTTGGAGCACGTTTTTGGGTAATTTAAGGATTTATAAATCACTCAAAATCTCCCTAAAATTGTTCCTTAAAGTCTTATGAGGTTGTTCCTCAAGTTTGAGGTCAATTGGAGCTCAATTGTGCAAGTTATGTCAAGTTTCGTAAGGAGGCAGCACTGCTCACGAGCAAAGTCACGACCGGGAGATCGCTAGTGAGCATCATCGATAGGGATGCTCACGAGCCTGGTCACGAGCCACTCTGGCTTATGAGGAAGCCACTGTATGCTAAAATTTCACTCTAATGGCTAGTTTTCGACGCTCACGATCGT